>VZTV01098980.1:25945-88558 GCA_013400875.1 Anhinga rufa
TTGGAGCCGGCTGGCATTGGCTGTATTGGACATGGGGGAAACTTCTAGCATCTTCTCACAGAAGCCACCCCTGTAGCACCGCTGCTATCAAAACCTTGCCACGCAAACCCAATGCACACGTGAATTCATTTCTTCAGTGTATCTAATCACCTTTAAAACTACAGTACAATCAGGCCACTACAAAAATAAGCTTTAAAAGTGTCCTCTTTATTCCTTCCTTGGGTCTTGTCAATGCCTTCCTTATATGTCTGTCTCTGCAGAGTTTGTCTTCCTAGAGGACCTGATACAGCACTTGTCAACAGAAAGCTTTCTGGCCCATTTCGTGGGCTTTGGAAGCTGAGCAGTAGAGAGTGGCCATCAGCATTTAGATAATAAACATTTGCTGCTACTTTGAAAGCGGATTAAACTCTGAAGCTTTATCCAGATAATTTAGTGAAGTTTCTCATATGTCAAATCATTTCTTCATTATTTGAACAGATGATGGCAGCAAAACCAGGAGTTCATTAAGAGATGCTCATATTCCAAAACATCTTCTTAGAACCACATCGTATCACTGTCCTAATCAGAGAGTGGTCTCTGACCAGTTCCAATCAGGGTAATGCCCTTTCAGTATAAGTAAATTGTTACAGATAATCTGCTCAGAGAAACACCAGATCCGTTCATTTCTGAGCGAAAGGGTTGGGATGCAGAATGCCACAGCACTGATGAGGGTTCTTGGGGCCAGCAGCAAACCCCACGGAGGCTGAAGTCACACAGACATTAATCTCGCAGGATCAGTGCTCTGTGCCATATATGAAATAAAAGGAAAATGCAAATAATGGATGATCTGAGGATAAATTAACCCTTTTACTTGCAGCACCATGCAGAGCTGCTTGGGAGGTAATGATGATTTCACAAGATTCCGTGGGTGGCAGCAAACTTCAACAAGATTCTGGGATACTCATTCGTCTGCAAAGTCTCACCCATAACTGTCAATAGGCACTGCAGAGGAAAGAGAGGTTTTGCTTCTCCACAGCCCCTGGAATAGCCACTCTACAGCAATTAACTTAATATATGAGGACCTAGGTTGAAGGTACAAGGCCAGAGGGACATGGAATTAGGGCTGGTGCTTGGTTTGGAGTTTCTTCTCTCAAGCCAGGGCACCTCTCCAGGGTGTAGATGAAATCTAAGGGGGAACCAGGAGTTGCAGGGTCCAGGTGGTGGCCAGGCACTGTACCAGTGAGTCCTGCTAGTACGGTTGTATACCATCAGCCCCATGGACCCAGGTCTGCTTGTTGGGGGGGTTGAATTTGGCCTCATGCAGAACAAAAAAAGGCCAGGTCTTACCATGGCACATACACTAAAGTTGCCAATCTAGTCAGTAACCAGAATTGCTCCTCTCCTTCAGAGCATTTCCCTTCGGAGACTTTTCAGTGTTAAATTGTTTGAGATCAGCCTTGTCCCGCTATGCAAGCTAAAAAGGGAGCTGCCTTCTCCTCTTTTCATCTACCAAATATATTTGTGGCTCCTTCATTTGAATAGCCTAGCATCAGACTGTCATGTTTATCCTCCTAGGAGAGTTTTTATCTGTCAAACTCCTTCTCCTCAGCCAGTACAGACTCAGTGAAACCATTTTGGTTTGATTGCCATCAGGTGTCTGAGTCATTACTACTAGAAATACCCACTGCCTTTGAACACTCATTGCCTCATGGCCCAACTTTCAGTAAGAAGCTTTGCTATTAACTGAGTGGGAAGTGTCGCCTAGATAATTTTTGTTATGGCGGTATAATAGGACTTTGGATGAGATTGGCAGAAGAACTTGGCGCTGGTCTGAACCTCTTTGCGATGAAATGCAAATTCCTCTTCTCAGCTGGAAAAGAGTCATATCTGTGCTGAAGATATTTGCAGATTTTGTCCCTTCTTTCTCCACTGGCTTTGGGTCTTTCTGCCTCCATTTGGCTGTAAGTACATCCCATCGATGCTTTCAGGTGTGGATTCCCAGTCAATAGGTGAAGATAACACTGCTTGCTTATATCAGAGAACTGTTGTGAATGCAATTAATAAAGCTGTAAAGCTGAAAAGTAGTGGAAGAGATGAATATCATTATGTAATGAGACCTCATTCACAGTAAATTATGTGAAAAATTATTTCTTACACAGAATAATAAATTACCATGGCATTTTAGCCTAATTGCAGATGCTTGATTCTAATTTGTTATTTGTCATTTCCATGTTAACGAAGAGTTTTAGATATAATTACCATTTTTAGGGCAAACAACACATTATCATTTTCCAATGCTTCCAAAACACCGGCTTCTTTAGAAATAGAAGAGCTGAATAATTATCCTCATTGTGCATCTCTAGGGTAGGCTCTACAAAACACAGTGTCCAGCTCCCTCTGCAGAACAGGTCTTGTGCAAGATGCTTCTCAAAGGCAGCTGATCTCATTATCCACATTCTGCATTTGGGGAGCTGAGACTCAGAGACATGAAATAACTTCCCCAGGGCACTCAGCAGGGCTCCTGGTACCCAGACCCCTTCTGGACAGCTTCTTCTCTTCATCACTCTCGCAATGCAAAAGACAGCCAGAGCCACCATTTTGGTTGGCACTAAGTTTCCTGGTTTGTCCCAGTTATCATAGTCAGGGAGGTGATCCCCAAGCTCCACACACTGGCATATTGCAGAGATTTTGCTTGATCAAGGCTGGGTTTGACTCCCACTGGTGGTGATGGGAGAGCTTCATGGGTTTCTAAGAGTATCTCATCTAAGGCCTGGAAAGTCCTGGTATGATAGGAAGACCATAACTAATGTTTTGGAACAAAGCAGTGTAATATTTGTGAGTTCCCCTGCCCACTGTGATTGTGGATTTCCATTGCATTGGCAGACGTGATAGTTCCTGATCCTGCGTTTTAGCTACATCCTTTCTTCTTGTCCTGCCCCGACCAATGACAGGGACAGCCCAACCTGGGCTTCTCCCCGTGCAGTGGCAAAAGGCAATTTTGAGAAGCTTTGATGCATAGCAGTAGGAGGGAGAGGTCCTAGTACATTGACTTGAGATGCTAGTGAACACATCGCTTCTCTGTGATGGGCAGCTGTACCATCCCATCCTCTTCCAGTGGCAAGCTCCATCTCAGAGCTACTTTGAGGTTTGGCCAATGTCATGAGAGGAGCCTTGTTGCTCTGATAATGAGGTGCTTTTGACTTTCCAGTCTCAAGGGTCTGTGGTCTCTTTGTCCCTGAAGCAACATGGTCATTTATTATATATGTAGTGGAGAGCTACCAAGATGCTCAGGGGACTGGAGCATCTCCCTTATGAGGAAAGGCTGAGACACCTGGGTTTGTTTATCCTGGAGAAGAGAAGGCTGAGGAGGGATCTTGTCAATACTTGCAAATACCTGAGAGGTCAGTGTCAAGAGGATGTGACTGGACTCTTCTCAGCAGTGCCCGACGACACTCTCCTCAGCAGTGCCCGACGACAGGACAAGGGGCAACGGGCGCAAGTTGGAACACAGGAAATTCCACTTAAATATGAGGCAAAACCCCTTTGCTGTGCGGGTGCCAGAGCAGCGGCCCAGGCTGCCCAGAGAGGCTGTGGAGTCTCCTTCCCTGGAGCCATTCCCACCCCGCCTGGACGCGGTCCTGTGCCCCTGCTCTGGGGGTGCTGCTCACGCAGGGGCTGGACGGGGGGAGCTCCGGAGGGCCCTGCCAGCCCCCGCCGCTCTGTGATTCTGTGATTTAGTTTAACTACCTCATCTCCATAGCTCTTCTTCCTGTCTTGGTGCTCGCACACTAGGATGTGCTTATAGAGTGCAATGCTGCTCCCTTTCAGCTTTTGCTATAGCTGAATGAGCCAAGCGTCTTCTGCTTTTCCTTTTAAGATAGTTTCTGGTTTTGTATCCTACCACTGAGACAGTCTGAGCACATCTGTTATGAACATCTACATGTGGCTTTTCATTACCTGTTAGGGAAGGTGGATGCAACTCAGAGAAAGGTGTTGGGATACCAGCGACAGGGGAGGTGATCTGCAAATATCTTAAGGGACTGGTAAGTAGTGTGGGGCAGAGGCATGTGCTAAACTTTGGGGGCAGACAGATGTTCCAGTGCTGAGTAGGAGACTATGATCCTCTGTATCAGGATATATCACAAGTTAGAGATTCACCTCTCTCCAGTCCCTCAAAATGGGGCAAACTGTTTCTTTTTCACTCCTCTTCATACTCTGAGTTCCTCCCTTTCCTAGACCAGGCGTAGGGCCCAGGAAATGGCATGTAATGTGTTTGAAGTGGAATAAATCAGTGGGCATCGCTTTCAATTATCCCAACCCAAGCTTGTTCACTGCACAGCGCAGCCTGTGAAATATGGCAGGACTGACAAGGCATGAGCGCTTCCAGAGCATTAACGCTAATCTGCAGACAGACATCAGCACAGTGCCTGCCATAAGCAGCAATCCCTGCCTGCGCTGCCCGTGACAGCTCCAGCTACCCTGATTTGGGGAGGCTGAGTGCAGAGGAAGGAGCTGGAGGAGAGCACTGAAGTGCACTTCTGCCGGCATGCCATTGCTGAAATCCTCGAGCAGCTTCTGTTGTTTAGAGCCACTTCAGCCTTTTCAGTCAAACATAAGATGTCCTGAGCTGCTAGTTTCAAGTCAGCAAAATTGAAAGCATTGCCACTCATCTCACTGTGGTGAGAAAAACACTGCCCCGTGGTAGTAATGGCATTACTGGGACTCACGAACACGAAATGGGATAGAGGACCTTGCTCCTGCCCACAACCCAGCTCTGTCGGGTTGGTGGCTCTCAGTCACATCTCCATAGCATCCATGGGTTTCCCTGTCTGTCTTGCAGAGCTAGGTATCCAAGGTAGGATTGAGCAAGGCGATGTGGGTGTAGGGTGGGCCAGTGGGAAGCAATGCATGCAGCCGTTGGCACTGGCCAAATCTTAGGCAGAGTTGTTTGTTAACACATGCAAGCTCCTGGCGAGGGGTGAGAAGAGACTTCTGTACTATGAAAAGGTTCCTAAGAGCTCGGCACAAGCTTCAGTGCGACTTTGTGACAGCAATAGAGAAGAAAGTGCTCTCTCTGTTGTGTCCCTGCAGAGATGTTCTCCTGTCACCCAGTTGTGAGTCTCCAGCTTCTTGTAATGAAATCGTCAGGACAGAATGGCCCACAGAGGTGACGCACTGAAGCAGGAGGGACTTGGTTAACTTGAGCCTGGCTCAGCTGTTTCCTTCAGTATGAGACGGGAATAAATGACTGCTGTTCAAATGATGCAGTGATTTCTGCTCAGCTTATATTGGCATAAGTGTGCATTTGCAGTGCCAGAATAATTTCAACTTGTCTCCGAAATGAGCTTAGAAAGACTGTTTTTAGGGCTTATCTCCTTTTTCAGTTTTTCTGGGACCAGATCTTTCCTTACATCACCTAGTGTTGGATGGGAGCATTCCTAAGTGCCTTGGTGGACTTGACCGCTGAAGAAACCTGTCCTATGGCTAGCCCAGCCTGGAGGAGAACAGGAAGAAAGCTTCTCCTTTTTTACTCTCTGGCGGTGTGGTAGCACCTAGGAGCCAGCTGAGAGTGGGACCTCACCATATGAGTGCTTGGGGACAATAAGAGCAGCCTCTTCCCTCCCCTCACCATGGCCCCATAGCCCTCCCGGGCTGTCGCTGACAGCCTTTTCTCCCCATTGCAGGATCTTCTTCCTTACTGCCTCATCCTTTCGGTACAGTTGTGAGTTTGCGTTCACCAGCAAACCACAGCATGGTCAAGAGCCTTGGTGGAGAAGTGCTGCCCGTTCTTCCTTGTGCTCACTCCACTGCTGGCTACGGCTCTTGCAGGCCTGAGAAACAGGAGGGAAGCGCAGATTCCTAAACCTCTAGCAATGCAGCACGTTGGTATTATGTTTTCAAGCACTCTATCAAAGGGCAACAATAAAAATATAGCGCAGAAGAAGCAAAACTGACGCTGCCATGTCTGAAACATCACCTCACAACATGCCATTGCTTCACCATTCCTGGACTGTTTGGCTGGTAGGATCAGCCAAACAGCTCGCAAGCTTACTGCTGAGGAGTGGGAGGTGTACCTGCTGCTCGTTCAGAGCTTGTAGATCTCAGGGGAAAGTGGGCAATGGATCAAATCAGGATTTGGTATCACTTCACTACAAATCCCTTATATTTAATTCCAGCTCTGGGACTTGTAGTGCTGACCTTCATCCCATCCCAGGCACTCCGCTCCTCTGGTGTTCAGGCTGCTGCAGTGTTGGACACACCATGGAGTGAGACACAGAGCCTTCACCTGGGAGGTGACCCTTCAGGTCCGAAATCTCTACAAAATGTTCCTTAACCTGAGCCCCTTCCCCTGGGAAATCATTTCAAGACAGCTCCCAGACTCCATGTGAGGCTTGCCAGCAGTGGGGAGCGGAGCATGTTCCCACTGGAGGGGCCGATTCCTGCTGCGAATGGATCCATCACCCTGGTTCCTGTGGCTGGCTGGATGATTGCCCATGGTCACTCTGGTTCCTGTAGGCACCAAGCAGCGTGGTACAAAGAGAATTATGTTTCTGATTTATATTTCATTTTAGTCAGTGCTGTAACACTTTCTGATGCATCAGATCCTGTCGCTTGGCTTCTGGTTTAGCCTGGTCTTACAGGACTTCATGAGACGTAGACAGAGCACTTCCTTCCCCCACTTCATATGCTATAAATTTAAGGTGGCAGTGTTCATTCAAAATGCATTACAGCAAGTAGAAGGCATCATTCATGCTGCCTTGGCGTGATGCTGAGTGTCATTACCTCCCTGTCTGCCTCACTTCCAGGCAGGAAGTATTTTTGTGTCATCGCTTTCCTGGAGCTCGGGGTCTAATCAGCAGTCTCCTGGTACCCGGCTCTCCTGTGACCTTCTCAGCGACCTGTCCTCTGAAGAGTGCCATAATTTCTGGAGTTTTTCTGTTTTTTAGGGGATAAAATCTGCCAGTGACAGAGGTCATTTGTAGGCAGCAGGAATACATCACTGGGAGATGTAAGCACACTGGAAAATCACTGTACTACTAGTAAGATCCTACCATTTCCATGTTCTCTCCCCACTGGTTTGCCCTTTGCTCCTTCCCTTATCCTTCTTTGTGCTTTCCCTGGGGCCCGTCCCCATAGGTCTACTATGTAGCTGGGAGAATTTTTTGGAAAATCCATTTACTTCTTTCACCTGCCTAATGAAAGTAGTACATTTTTCTTCCCTTCTTCCCTGGCTGGATCATAGAATCATAGAATGGTTTGGGTTGGAAGGGACCTTTAGAGGCCACCTAGTCCAACCCCCTGCAGTGAGCAGGGACAGCTTCAACTAGAGCAGGTTGCTCAGAGCCCAGTCCAGCCTGACCTTGGATGTGCCCAGGGATGGGGCATCGACCACCTCTCTGGGCAACCTGTTCGAGTGCTTCAGGATAAGGATGCTTTGCTTCACAGTTGTGAATTTTACTGCAAGTGGAGATGGGTATTGACCATTTGGTGGCTTAATATATACTGTATTTGAGTCTTCACTCAGGTTCATGTTGTCCTTAGTGGACAGTTGGTAAGGCACTATGTGAATCAAATGAAGCAGCATCTTTTCATGGACCTTCATTAGCACCGAGTATGAAGTCCAGGCAGGCGCAGATTTTCAAGTAGCAGTTGGGTATCACCTCCTCCCTGGAGCTGGGCTTCTCCTGGCAGCATGCATGATTTTCCTTATCTTGTTGAAGGTATCAATGGACACTACAGGCATATCATGTGGCAGCGTATCTGGGCAGGGTACGTCCTCTGGTGGAAACGGTGCAACTGCTGAAGTTAGTGGAGTTTCACCACATAGGGAAAGGCTGAGTTTGGCCTCTTGTCCCACGTATCATGTTCCTTCCTGGAGCAGGACTAAGATCAGGTTCAATTTCTGTTTCAAATACATGCTGAGAGCAGCTTTCTGAGCAGCAGAGTTCTTCCCTCTTTGGTCCTATATTTATTTGACAATTTGCTTCTCCCTGCAAATGTTTGTTAAAAACTTCTCTGCATGTCATGTCTTCAAGAGCAGGTAATAGAGTCTGAGTGGATGCTAATGAGGGTGGGGAAAGGAGAAACGATTTGTTTTTCCTTAGCACCCTAAATGCTTTAATACTTAAAATAATGGCTTCCTAAAGACCATTTTTTTCTGAATAAAACCATTTCACTGTGATTTAATATATGTACTGTGTTAGCTTGTAGAACAACACATCCAGATGGAGATGTTACAGTAAGGGCTATTAAAATATGTAGGAAGAGGCTCTGACAAGCAACTCACAAGAGAAACAGAAAAGACAGACTGAATGTTATGTATTAGACCCTTAATGTTCCCATGGTAAGGATGGGAAATGAATAACAGAGATTAATTTACTTGCCTGTGGTTATACAAGAAGTCAATTGCAAGGCTATCGAACCAGCATCAGGAACCTTAAGTCCCCATTTGGTGTTTCATCACAAGAGCATCGAATCACAGTGGGAGTCGATGTTCAGTTCTTGATGCAAGAGGAATGTGGGATCAGACTTTACCTGTTAGCAAATATAAGCAAGTGCATTTTCCTTTTGCGACTAACACTGGACAGTGCTCAGTCTGCTCATGTTCCTAAGTATTTGCATGAAAATGAGCCTCTGAGATAATCAGATTTTATTTCTAGCATCTAATCGATGCTCAGGGCTTTGTGGTTTAATTACTAGAATAATTGTTTGCTGAAAACACAGTTCAATATCTATTTTTTCCTTTAAAGGTCAACTCCATCATTTTAATTTCCAACCATTTAGTACTTTATTGATCTTTATGTAATTTCAGGATGAGTGCTGCATCTTGCCAGCTGAAATAAAGGCCAAAATTTGAAATAAGAAAAAATACATTATTTTTCTTAAATACAAAAAATGGAAAATACCCTATTTCAGCCTTGCTTGCTGCAATCAAATCCTTCATACAGTGTCCCCAGGAAAAGCGATTCTGAAAATTACATTTGCTCTTTATGGAAGGAACGAAGCAAACTAAGAATCCTTTCAGAGCCTGATTAATATCAGACATAAACTGAAATACAGAAAGAAATTTTGCAGTTTAGTTGCTGATCCCTTAAAGTAGATAAGAATGCGGCCTCTGTCAGGAGGACATGAAGATCTATGTGGCTTGCATTTAGAGGGGGCTGAATGAGTGGGTTGAGTACCCGCAGGGAGACGTGCCCTCTCCTCTCTGTAGAGGGGAAAATCACGTGGCTTCAGCTGGAGGTTTGGAAGGTATTTAATCAAATAACAGCGACCGTTGTTTTGCTCCCGTCCTGCAGCAGAAATGAGATGCTGTTAGAGCAGGGGGATGAGTGAGGCGCTCTCCATCTGCAGCCTCTCCGGCTTTTTCACTCCCTCCATCACAGCAACTTGACATTTAATTTTAATTTGCAAAAATATATCTGTCTTTCCCAGATTATGGGAAAGGGTGCTGGGTTATGGAGCAGAAAATAGACTTGTTGAAAAATGGGCATTAAAAGGTAGCATGGGACCGATTTCCATTCCATGTACTTTTTCTACAAATACACGGGGTCGAATCCTACAGTCGTAGCTCAGGAAAAAACGCTGGCGATTTCAGGGCGACTTGGTGCCAGAAAGAGCTACAAGATTGGCTTAACATAAGTACAAATATCCCCGAACCATTTCTGCAGCTTGGCTCTCGGCGTCGGTGGCGTCAGATGGCAGCTTCCCAACAGCCGCAGGGCGGCTCCGCACCGTTATTTATCGCACTTTGTTTTCTCTAATCCCGAAGATGACTTGGGCAGATTGCAAACACAACACAGAGCCTGTTGACAGTAGGAAGAATTTATGTTCTAGGGCTGCGTCCTCAGCTGCTGCAAATCAGGAAACAGCCAACTAAGGATCTCAACATACCTTAAAGCTTTTTAAAAAACCTGTCATTAAGGCTGAGATGCGCTTACCATGGAAGGATGGTGCTTCCCTCAAAAGGCATTGCTGTGTAAATCTGCACATCTGTGTGGCTTGCCTGGCAATAACAGCTATGCCAGTCATTAAATTTATCGGATGTTTCCTGTTATATTCTAGTTCTTGATAACTTTGCCAAATTTTAACTCTTTGGACCACAATTTTCCATGCTGCTTGCCCCAGACTTTTTGAGAAACTTTTAGCTCAAGGAGTTCACCTGCTCCAGTGGATGAAGAGAGGGGAGAAAAATAAACCATCAGTAATTTTTTTAACTGGAAACTCTGAGAAAAAATATTGGGCAATTAGTAGTGGTATCCTGCTGAATATACAAAATGGAGCGTTTCTTTACTCATGAGTCTTGACTTCACACCTTTAATACCCTTTTTAAGATAGCTCTTGTGTGTCATTTATTTATGTACCACTATCCAAATATTACTATGTAAAAGCAGCAATTGAAGAGCCATGTGTCCTAGGAAAGAAAGCCTTCATGGGCTTTTTCAGTGCTTTTTTCAGGGCACTAATATATCTCTTCCAGAGTTTGCACTAATCTCTGTACTCTGAACTCTTGTAAAATTTTGCCGTACAGATGTTTTACTCTGCCGCCCAGTTGAAGGCCCTCTGCGGCTCCCCCTCCCCTAGCCCAAATCACACTGGGCTGGGATGGACTTGTGCAAGTGCCCACATTGCTCACTGCAAGGACCGGGTGGGTGGTATTAACCTGGACTCCTGTAACCCAAAGAATGGATTAAAAATGTCCAAAGAGCAACAAGATGAACCCAAAACTGCAGTGAAAGCACTACCCCGCTTTGTGCATGCTGCTTCTCTTGGAGCGGAGCTGAAGAAGAAATGCAGCGTGAAGACCTTCTGGTGGGCTTGGAAGCCCTTGAGACCCAAATCAGGGTTTGCTGTTTGTGGTGTCTCAGCCAAGAGAACCCAGGGTTGGAGTTCTGAATGGAAATTTTCACCATTGCCTATGAGACCCTGCTGTATTTGCTTTTAGCCTCAGGATATTAGATCTTGCAGTTGTGGCGCATCTACGTTGTAGAGCAGTTGTTGCATCTGAGGTCTTTTTAGGAGTTTTTAAGGTATTTCTCTTTCTCTCCTTGGTTCAGTAAGACTAATGGTATGGAGGCTGGACTACAGAGGTGGGGACAGAAGATAATATCACAGTCAGAGCAGGAATCGGGCAGCTTCTGTGTGCAGTAAATCACAATATGTGTCAACAGTAGTGTTGTGTGTGCTCCATTCCAGGTCCCCTGGCTTCATCGTCTTTGTGCTTCTTCCTTCACCCCCACTCATCTTGTCTCTATGCTTTCACTTCTCCCGAATGAAGCTTTCTCTTTGAAAACATCCAGGCAATTTGATGCAGGAGCCTCCCCTCGAAGTGAAGCATCAGAGTTGCTCATATGTCTGTATCCAGCAGAAGAGAAGGGCTTCTTCAGAGGAAGAATCAGACCTGGAGTGGGGTGGATGACATTGTGCAGGTGGCAGTCCCTCTCGTGGTGACTCAGAGTTGAAGGTAGATAGACTTTTAATCTGGGCATCTCAGATAAGTACCTGAAGCTTGATGGGATATACCTTAAGTCTTGCAAAGAGTTTTCTCTCTTTCAGACGATGACATGCATTTTACAGAGGAGGAGGGCTAGCTACAAGTAGCAGAGCCAGTTGGAGGCTAAAGCATCCCAATTCAATTTTTAGGCTTGCTTTATATTCCTAATATGGACACTGTAGCTACGTAATGAATGAAAGCTGGTGAACATGAACATTTTCAGCACACAAGAAAACCCATTAGCCAAAGCAGGGTGGATTCAGGTCCGTGTGTTGCTCTAGGAGCTGTGCCAGGGCAGAGCGGTGGAGAACCTGGTCCAGCGTGTGCTCCGGCAGAGGCGTTGCCATTTCTTAAGCAAGGTTTGCATTTCCTCTCCCGGAGTGCACGCAGCTTTTGGACACAGTGTGATCCAGTAAGTGCTTAATCATGCTACAAATTGTGACAGTCAGTTCACAGCAATGTCCTGCTGATGCCTTTAACTCTTACAATACCGAGAGGTCTTCTACCTTGGCTTTGTTTTAACATCTTGCACCTGTCTGGGATCACTCGGGGAGAAACAAATAGTTTGTCTGTGCCAGCAAGTGTTTTCAAGGCAGAAGAACTGAGTTTACAGAGAAATGCAAAGGCAGAAGCTCAGCAAGTGGCTACTTGGTGTGGACAGATCAAAGTGGAAAACAGCTTAAAAAGCGCAACGGAAAAGGAAAAGGAGAAACCTGGCCTAATGCCACAGGGAAGGCAGTGTCAAAAGGATTGGTAAGGTCAGGGAAGGAGTTAGGATGCCCATTTTAGCTTCTGCTTTCTGGGTGAGCATGGCGAGTTGTCCTCCCCATCTCCCTTCCTCTCGGAAGAGGTTTGGGTAGGTCGTGGCAGGCGGCAGTGTGCAGCCAGCCGTGGGTTGTAGCTGGGTGGACATGGAAAAGGTTGTAGTCGGTACAGTTAATAAAACAGACAGTTGCACAGTAACTATTAAAGTTCACTTTGTTAATTCAAAGTCCACCCAACCAAAATTTTTTTCTGAAAACTAAATGGTAATTGTCAGTTAGACGTTTGCTTGAATATCCAGCCGTTCAAATCTCCTTGAGCTGGGCATGGGGGGAAATGCATTCATCAAAATACCCATCAAATAAGTGTAGTTTTTCTTCTGGAATTAAAAATACACTGCCTTCCAGCCAAATGCCATTTTCTGTATTATTTATTTGTGCTAGTAAGTAAATTGGCAATTGTGTTTTTTGAGGGAAAGGAGGCGACTGCAGCCTTGTGCCATTAACTTGTCAGAACTGAGCAGATGAAGCATGGAGCATTTCTGCAAAACTGTTCTCACTAGTCTCATTTAAAAGAAAGTCTTACCTGCAAGAGAAAGGGATGAAATCTTTAATGTTATCGGGCAGATTGCTTAGTGTAGCTAGACTGATTTGAGGTAATTGATCTTTTCATTATTTTTTAGACTTTAACCAGCTCTCCTTTGCTGGAACAAGGAATACAGCTTGGAAATTGTGTGTGTAAGTGAGGGAAGAGGAGGACTGACTATAGCAAATCTCTTGCTCAGATGTATGTAACAGAGATTGAACGGGCGCTTTAGAGGACAGTAACGTCCTGTTTTCTCACTGCAGAGGCTTACACAGGGAGCTGCTCTGGCAGTGGGGTCTCTAGCAAAGTCTAGCCATCAAGGACGAAGTTTACTCCTCCTGACTACCACCAGTTGTTAGCCCCAACCAGAAGCAACACCAAACCCCGGCCATTTCATGACGGGGAACAGGAAGAGCAGCCAGGCATGGAAGATGTGAATGGATTTGTCCTAGGGAAAAAGGCGATGGCAGCGCTGTGCTGAGCTGCATCGGCTGCAAGGTGCGGTTAGGTTTCATTGCACTGTGACCTACACAAAGCCTCCTCACCACGTATTTACAATTTCTACACTCTTGCAAATATACCACGCTGGCCTTTTCCTGCCTTACAACAACCATAGCTGTGGGTGGGACGAAGACCTTGTCCTGGCCAGAGCGAGGCAGAGCAAACGCAACATCCACGGCAGGCACTGCCAGTGCTTAAAAATTGCTGCTCTCTTTGCTCCTTGGCTTCATCTGTCTTTGCCTCTTGCATCTTGTCTAGGCACAGATCACTTGCGGTGCAGACTGTCATCTGCTGCAGTGGGGACCTTGCCCTTAAACAGCTTCTCTGGTTCCTGAGATAGGGATGTCTCTGATTTCAGACAGAGGTGAAAGCAATTAACAGTAGCTGTTAGGTCAAAATCTTTTCGTGCCCTGAGCATATTGGGGTGACTGACATGTTCTGATTTTTCAGACAAAGCTTGGTGCAGCTCTCTCAGCCTATTGCATTTAAAGAATTACAGATGTAATGGTCAGGTCAGGTTACCTGAGCTCCAGCTTAACCGTAAAGCCATCCTTCAGCCCTTTTCTCTGCCCTTTGGGGAGTGTATGGGAGCTTGGGTGCCACATTTTCACCACTGGTCTGGTGGTCACGGTGGAGGATTATTAAAAGATAAAGTGCTGGATGTACCTTCATCAGTATCAAGATGAAGTTCTGGAATGAAGATGCAAATGCTGGATTTGAACTTACAGCATGGGGCAGAGGGATAATGTGCCGGTTTTGCCATGGAAAACCAGAATTGCTTTAGATGATGATTAAAAAAAGGAATATGATTAAAACAAGCTGATAAGGTGAAACTAAAGTGACAAGATAAAGCAGCAGGGAATCCAAGAGGGGAAGGGGGAGTTGAAACTGATGGCAGGAGGGCATGAATTATTGATTGAAATCTCCACCAGAAGGTAAAGTCTTTGCGTTTTCTTATCTGGGAAGGGAGAGAATGAATGAGAAGTGAAGAGAATTATTAAGCAGCTTTATCATTGCATTGGAGGAGATAATTAGGCAATTAGGATTACTAAAAGTTGGCAAAGCATGAAACCCAGAGGACTTGCGCTCCTGATTTCAGAGGAGGGTGGTGAGGGAAGCAGGGAAAAGCCTTTGGCAAGAGATTTGATGGTGCGTTATGGTGAGGCTTAAAGGCAGAGCCTGGTTCTGGCACCCAGTGCCCTGCAGCTTCCAGAACAAAAAGGTGTTCAAGAGACCTGACTAATAAAAAAGAACTTGAAGATGGACAGTCCTCAGAACGGTAACAAGTGAGACCATGAGTGAATGCCACTTATAGGGCTTCAGGGAAGGAGAGCACAGGGAGCTGGACTCCGTCATCCTTATAGGTCCCTTCCAACTCGAGATATTCTGTATTCTATGATTCTAAGAACAGTACATGTGGACTCACTTCTTCCCATGGTGAGGATGCACAGTAGCCGTGGGAGTTACTGTGTAGTAAATGTTGTGTGTACTTTTCCCAGATCTTTGCCCTCAGTTAACAACCCCTCTCCTTCCAGGTGAGTTGTTGGTAGCAACACTTTGCAGGGCCGCAAGCTGAGGGTGCTGCAAGATCCCTGAGCAGCGCACCAAGAGGTGAGGGTCTTCCCTAAGAGGAAAGACTGTGGTTTAGATTTGCAGTGAATATGGTCTGTCATGCTACCTTAATTTCACTTTCTTTGGTCAGACATGATAAATACTGGATTTTCCCCTGATGTAAATCATGCAAATGCTTCATTGTCAGTGGATCTTTCCAGCTGAACTTGGAGGCAGCTTCCAAATCTCTTCTGCTTCGATTCTCTGTTGTAAATTATATCTGATCACCCACTTTGTAAAGAGGAGCTCTGCAAAAAAACAAACGAGCAGCATGGGTAAGCTGGCTGAATCTGTTCTTGCAGGGGTTGCAAAGCTGTAGGACACAGCGGAAAGGAGAGGGATGGGAACACAAGAGCCATCTCCCACGAGGATTTGTTTGGATTTACAGCATTGAAGTGTGCAGTGGTGAAAGGAGATGTTGGGCCATCCAATGCCATATACTGCAGACCCTCAAATGTCGCTATTGTCCCTCTCCTGAGCCTTCAGCCTCCATCTGGCAAAACCCAGACTTCAGAAAGTTTTTGCTCATGGGGCTTTTTGACTGTCTCTGGACCGGGTTCCTCTATGGAAGGGCCAGGCAGGCACCACAGGCTGCTGCTTTCCTCTGCAAATTAGCCTAACTTCTTTGGTTGGCACCATGGCTCCTTGATAGCTGGCTGCACATTTTCAAGGGGAAAGCTGAGTAAAAATGACTAAAAATAGCATAGTGCTTCTGTAACTGTCTGAATTCATCCTGGGCTGCTCTGACGCCAATGCCAGATAAGCGTGCTCCTCCTCTGTACTTCTGACCTGCTTAATCTTAAGCTATATGTTATTTAAAATTAATTTGCAGAGATGCAGGCATTATATAAATCACTGAGGAAATGTCAGATTATGTGTGTAATTTTCAGAAGTGCTCCACTCTCACCTAACTCAGCTCCCCATGAAACCAGGGGATCAAAATTAAGCCAAAGCAGAGAGTTTGGACTAGTCACCATCCACGGAAGAGGAGCCAGCACTGCAGACACTTGTTCGTAATTTCACACCCAGAGACTGTTGTCATTTTTTCAGGACATTCAGTGAGCAGGGAAGGAAAACAAAAAGGGAGGATGAAAAATACATGGACTAGGGTATTTGTTACTAATTATTTGCTTGGCCTCATGGCGAGTCACCTAGTGTTCTCGCAGAGCATTGCATTTTTATGAGAAGGTGCCATCCACAATGTTCTTCTTCCAAGACCAAGTTCAGGATATTAATTATGGATAATGATGTGTAATGATGCCGAATTTGGGACCATTATTTTCCTCTAGCACAGGTCAGAGGCTTTCACGCAGCCAGCAGCTGTGGGTGCATTAGAGCCTCTCTCGGAGAGGCGCCCAGTCTGGGAGAAATCATATTGTGTTGTTTTTCCTGTGGCTTGAGCTGATTCACGAAGGTGTCTGACATGCGCTCTACATGGCTGAAAACAAGGTCTGGTTTAACAATAAGCAATTGTATAATTAGCAAATCAAGATTTATTATACTGTAGTGCTTGGGGTCTCAACGGACGTGCTGCTGTTGTTTTCTGGAGCAGAGGGGAACGAAGCCAGAATCTGTGTTTGTTGGAAGTATGTAGTAGAATATTATTAGATCAGCCCCTGCCTTTGACTTGTCAGAAATACTCTGGATGTGTTAATTGCTGCTTTAGAGGCACCATTGTTATTCAGCTGCAAGAAAATGGGTCGACTGTTGACGAGATCACCAATCCCATATCATTATTGTGAAAGACATGTAAAAATAGGCTTTGTGCTTAGCTTGAGTCGGAGCCAACCGAGCATCACAGCGGGTTTAGCCGGCTGCATGCACGCACTGTGTGTATGCATGTAGCTGTCTGGATGTGCGTGGAAGACATCAGTCCAAAGCTTCAAAAGGTGCGCTGTGGTTTTGAAGCTGTGGCTGTTACTGTGTGACTGTGAGTCACCATCACCGCTCCTCCTGGCAGCCTGGAGTAAGACACGATAGCATCGTTAAACATGAGAGTCATGAGAAGGCTCTTTGGCAAGATTTTTGGGATAAATTCCTTTGGTTTGCAATATTTGTGGTTTTAGGCAGAATTTTCTGGGTGTTTGGTCTCTCCCATGCCTGTCAGCAAGGCAATGGTGTAGGGGCTCTCTTTGAAAGTCTCTGTTTCCAGCCAGTGTTCTAGTGGTGCACCTAGAAACCCAGCTGAGAAACCTGGCCCAGGGGAGCCATGCGTGTCCTGCCTCGCTGGTATTCCCCTGGGAGTGAAACACCAGAAATTCAAGGCATGCAGGCTTGGACTAGCAGAGGGTGATGGTGACGGCACCTTCATCAACTGAGTTTACTACGGCTTAGTGATGTAGGTCAGGACTAATGGTGGAAAAAGTTGATAGAAGTAGACATCTTGTAATCTTCTAGTGCTGTGGGTGGCTGAGGACGTCTCCTGGATAACTGTTTTTTTTTCTTAGCTACCTGTCAGAGATAGGTGAGTTTGCATGTACGTTCCTGTGCCTGTTTCACACTTTTTTCACCTCTAGGCAATTTGGGATCCTTCTCTTTGGAAAGTGTTATATTACTAATAGTTAAAAAGGTAGTATTCAAATCACTTCAAACTTGTTAAAGGGATGCAGTTTAACTCAGTGATGCTGATGTCTGGGCTGAGTCTTATTATTTCCTAGCTGCTGTGCTTCTCGATATTGTATCTGAGACATCAAAAAGCCATTTACTGATGGCCCTACTGCTGCACCCTCCCCACTCACAGTAAGGCTCTAATTTCGGTAGGATGGTTACCCTGAGTGGTGTGCGTGCATGTGCCCAACAGGCAGGCTCTAATACTG
The DNA here is from genome assembly GCA_013400875.1 of Anhinga rufa. Lineage (NCBI taxonomy): Eukaryota > Metazoa > Chordata > Aves > Suliformes > Anhingidae > Anhinga > Anhinga rufa. The sequence continues at coordinate 43,694 of VZTV01098980.1, forward strand.
CTCATGCAAGCTTTGAAGGGAGCTTCTATGAGAACGCAGGCTTGGAAATAGGGTCTCTTTCCATAAATGGTGTGTTACATTTGGGATCTAATGCATCCTGGGAGAAATACCCCACAGAAGGACATTGGTGCATCCAAGAGTCCCCTCGTGCCTGGAGCATTGGCCTCCTGCAGAAACGGGGATCCTTGACCAGGGCTTAAAACACAGTTGCAGAACTCTGAAAATAAACAACATTTAACTGTTTTCTTGCCTCTTACCTATGGGTAGGAATTCGTTAAAACATTAGCGGATCTCTCAAAGGCCGAGCGTTTTGTCTGCAGTGCATTGTAGACGAATCCAGTCGCCGGTGGAGTTAATGAGTTGTGCACCCGCTGCTAAGCGCTTGCAGTTCTTTGAGATTAGCTGAATATTTCATCCCAAAGTACATGCCATTAAAGACTTTTAATTCTCGGGTATCATATTTCATAGGACTTATATTAACTGTTAGGAAATTAAAGTCTCTGTGATGGCAGTATAAATTTACTTGGTTTAGTAATTTAGCACCTCCAGTGCTATCCCAGTCCTTCGATATTATCTGGTGACTTCCCAGAGCAGGCAGTGGCTGCTTCCAGAAAAGCAGGAGAATAAAAGACAGGGAATAATACTTTTTTAGGCATCATTACAGGCTATGCCAAATAGAGGGAAGAATATCTGTGTGGAGGAGGCCAGTGGAAGGAGATAGCCACGCTGTAAGGTTTTCATCCCACTATGTGTATGAGAAGTGCTGGTTCGAAACCCACAACCTGAAATACTGCTTTTCATCTTCCCTTTTTAATGACTTTGAAGATGTGAATTGCACAGGCAAAAGCGAGCTTCTTGCCTGCCAGCTCGCTTAAAGAGATTCTCATGCTGATTTGCTGCATTTGCTCTTTTTCATGAATGAGATGAGAGGAAATCTAATGAAAATTGTTATCAGCTTGTCAAGTTAATTAGTGTCTATTTTAATACTGTCATTATCATTCATTACTAATTAATATATCATAAGTAACATGATTACAGCTTTTTTGTCTTATTTTTCAGTGAGAAGCTGGATGGAGAAGCTGAAAGATAAGGTAGGAGGCTCAGTGTTTCAATTACTTTAAAAGGGAAAACATTTTTACTTGCAGGAATAAATAAATGCTTGTCAGTGTAGTTCATTATCTCTACAAAGACAATTGAGAAAGGGCTTAAATTTTTCTCTGGGAGGCAAATGAACCAGATGCTGCTGTTGTATATAGTGGTGTAAACCCACAGTACATCCCTGATAAGTAGTAACTAAGAGCAGAAGGAGGGACAGGGGTATTTGGTAGACTTCTCTGCACTAGAAGATCACCTTCTCTTCAGACTACCCGAGCTGCTTTTTTATATTGCCCTCTAACTTACATCCACCCCTTTTCTCTAAGCCCTATGATTGGTTCTACATCCAAGTCAAGAGGATCTGGTGATCCTCCCTGGCAAGAGGCTGTGTGCCACGCCACTGCTTCTGGACGAGACCTTTGCTGCCTCCACATGCAAGAAGAGCTGCAAATTCCTGGAAGGAAAAAAGAGTAAACACAGGAAGACTGAAAAGATAACAGACCCTGATCTTTTCTCCCTGGCCTTACAGGGTGGTGGTAAATGAAATCAAGAGTTGTGCCAGCCACAGGCAGTGATGGCTTTTTAGGCTCTGTTGCCCTAGGGCAAATATTAAAATTTTGAAATGGTTGTGAAACCTTTGAAATGTGTTGATGACAGCAAAGCCATGAAGCTAGAAATTAGGTTACAGTAGTGTTTTAAGACAAGAACACTTTCTGACTCAACAGGGCTTGGAAATTCTTGGACAAGATCAGAGTCAGAGACCAAACTCCAGCCCATGAAAATACATCTCTAAGGTTGAGCAGATTGTCACTGAATGAGCCCAGCCTTTCCATGTGATCCCCACCAAATCTCAGCAGCACCTTACCATCAAGTCTGAACAGAGAGACAGGGTCTGGGTGTCTGTTTTCCAGGTCTGGGGAGTGGAAGGGTTAAGGTGGGTTCCTGCCCAACCCTTGCTGAGTTGCTTTTCTGCCTACAATAGGAAGGAGGCATGTCTAGTGTGATCTATGCTCATAGCAGAGCACCTTGGCCTGGGATTCAGCCAGAGCGAATGCTGAAAGGACAGAGAATGGTTTTTCCGATGAAGGTAAAAAGCAGACACCAAGACTGGTTGAATGCCTGGAGTGAATGTAGCATGCAGGGGTCACCTGCTCATGCCAGACCTACCCCAGCTGCCCAACACAAGCTCAGGGGCATCCAGGTGTCTTCTCACTGAAGCTGTAGCTTTCACTTCTTTCCTCTTGGCACCTTGTTGGCTACCTCTGTCCTTCCCCGTTGCAGGGGTGGAGGGCGCGTGGTCCAGTCTCCAAGAGAGTTGCTCTGTAGGGTCTGAACCTCTTGCAGGTAGATGTTGGACTGCATGGCAATGCCCAGCACAAGCATTGGTATAACTGGGGATCTGCTAGTGTCCACTTAAAAGAGAGACTCAGCGCTGAGCCGTCTCCCTCCTTTGGGGAACGGCAGATGTGTGGAGGCAGATCTTTCACCACCTTGCTTGCATTTCACCTTAGAAAAGCCCAACAAAAACCACTCCCCCACCCCCAACCAAATGCTGCTGAAGCAAATCACTCCCAATTAAACCTGGTCACCCCATTTCCTCCTCTTCCTTGTTGAATTTATCAGCACCAGTCATAATATGTGCCCCTCTAAGTTGCCGTTGGCAGAGCCCTGTACTCTCTATTTTACAATCCTGCCATCCAAAAGAGTGTCCTGGCACATGACAGCCCCATTCCTGAGAGCTGTGTCCTCCTGTGTCCATCAGGGCTGCCCTGCTGGGATAGGGAAGGGTGTGGGGAGCGTGGGACCAGGAGCGCGGGTCAGTGACAGATATATGTCCAGTCTCCTGCAAACACTGTGCCAATGTTGCATTTGGTATGCTGAATAATGGACATCAGGATCCTCTGAAGTCCTCTGTTGCTGTTACCTCAAAGTCCAGTAGAGCCGGGAAGGTCATGGTCATTGGGTGTATTAAAAGCATCCATCAGATCTGTAAAGAAGCTGCATCTTCCCCATGGGCAACGGGTAAAAAAATGGCTTCGGAGCTGCCTGTGAAATGAGGTAACCTATCAGGCAAGTGCAGAAGCCCTCATGAGCTGGGCTGTGTGATACAGAAGAGCTGGGAGAACAGGTCTTGAATCTACTTCACACTGAAGGCTTTTGGGGTAGAAATCATTGGTCCAGCTGTTGGGGAAGCCTGTAAAAGGGCATGGGCTGGCCAGGCGTGATAAAGGCTCATGGATGGGCTAGAGATTCACCGTGTTAAAACCAGTGATTTCTGACACAGAAACTCAGCTGGGCAGCAGCTAAAAAGCCTTTCCCAGTCTCCTCTCACCACCCATGCCAGCAGCAAAGTTCCAGAAATAGAAAAACCCATGTTGCCCTAATTAGGTCACCCAATTAAGGCACCTTAATTGCCTCGCAGAGATAGTCTTTTGCCTGTGTTCTCACTAACCTCCTTTTTCAAGAACTGGGATGCAGGCGCGCAGCCCCCCGCCAAGCACATGTGCTGAGCGGGGCTGGGTTTTCTGGGAGGGCATTCAGGGAACCTGCACGATGCAGCTGAAGATCCCTCAAGCCCTGGGATCCAGACACAAAGTTGTTGCTGTATAAAGCACCGAGCAGGATCTGGAGGGCTTTGGGAGAGCAAAAGAGCTCTTGTGAGCATTGTATCTGCCCTGGATGAAAGCAGCTATTTTCATTCTCCAGGTAAGCGTATGAAGCCAGGGCAGCGCACACTGAATAGCTTTTTTTTTTTCCCTACTCAGCGGATTACGGAGGAAAAGCAATTATGCTGTAAGCATGTGTTGTAAGTTGTGTTGCAGTTTGGGAATGCAGTTGAAGATGAGTGCTTGTAAGCAATGGACCGAGGCTTGCTAAGAGGTGTCTGATAGTCCTCTGAATCATGCATGTGTCCCTTGGCAGGTGTAAAATCCATTTTGGGGGGTGTGGGTGGTGAAGGGTACAGCAGACTCTGTTGCTGTAGTGTGAAAGAAGGCAGTGCTAATGAGGGAAGGAGCCAGGCTGTACTCCAGGCTCACTCCGTTGACGCCCCCAGCCTGAATTAGGTGAGGATGCTGAAGCAATTTGGCACTTTAAAATTTGGGTTCATTTTGATTTCACACAGTAAAATATAAAATAACAAGCACTTGGGAATATTTTCCAAAGGATTTTACGTGTTTAAAAGTGTAATTTAAAATTAGTCATGCTATCTGTATTTTGTTTTAATGGGCAATGGAAACATAGGGATGATAGCGATTGAGTTAGAGCTGATTTACATTTGCTATGCTTCCCTTAAGGCCTGCTGAAGTTGTGCGGGCCCTCCCTCTACATCTTTGTCCTGCAAGTGACCCCTTCCCATGCAAGGCAAAAGCATTTGGTTCAGAGATTTTGAGTACAAAGCCGAGGAGGCTCAGGCTGGGCTGGGCAGGGAGAGGGCAAACTGGTTCTTCTTCCTGCGAGATGTGAGCACAGCCTGGCTTTGCACTTCAGCTCCTTCAGAGACCCACCTGTGGGTGTTGGGGGCAGCTTCTGCTGTCCCCGTGCTGAGATATGGCGCTAGTGTCCCGGGGCACTTGCTTTCCCATGCCAGTGTGTCTCTGGGAAGCATGGGAGCTGTGGAATACTCTTTACTGGAGGTATATTCAGCATTCTGGCCAAAGTAAGACACGCTTCAGCAATCAGAGCCGGCCAGGAAGATGTTAGGTCCCTTTCCCATCCACCTCCCATGACGGAGGTCAGCACCCCTGCTTTGCAGTGCAGCCTTTCTCCAAAAACAGCTCCTCGCCCATTCTGCCCACTCCCCGGCTGGTGCCTGCCATCTTGCCCGATGGCTCTTACACACTGGCTCCTCTGCTTGCACCATGCTCTCCTCTGCCTGCTCCTGCCGCCCCGAGGGCTGCGGGATGGTACAGAGAGCTGTGGGCAGCACGGTGCTGAGGCACTCGTCACCACACCACTCAGTGCCGTGCCAGATTCATGCCAAGAAGTGTAGCGGCAGCTCTTGACTCTCCGGATGAGCTCTGTTGAGCATGGCCAGACATACACCCGTGCCTTGATTTATGCCGGCAGTACCTGGTGAGCTCGGAGCAGCACTCAACCTACTTTACACAGCGTGTAGTGAAGCTGTTTGGACGGCTCCAGGTCTTTGTCGTGGCTTGAGATTGCCTGCCCTTGGCGGTCGAGGTTTTCCTTCACACATGCACCCGTATTAACAGACACTTGACCCCAGCACTTGCAACTCCACCCTAAAATTTTTCCCTCTCCTAAAGACAGGCAAACACTGCAGTGTCTCAGCTATCACAAGGCAGTATCTGTTAGCAAAAGCTGACTGAGTGAGCCGTGGTGGTTACCAGTTTGGTCCTGGAATGGGGCTGGTGTGGGGCTTGCTTAGCGATCCTGGACACCGGGCTCATCCTATGCAGGCGGGTGATAGGGACTCAAATACAATAATCTCTGGTGAAGGCAGAGTGGGGATATACCACAGTCCTAGCCTGGTGGAAGACGACTGTGAAAGGATGGTTCTGTGAGTGCTGCCCTGCTTCTCTCTTTTCTGCATAGGCAGGATACATGTCGGGGATGCTGGTTCCTGTAGGAGTCGGAATAGCCGGAGCCCTCTTTATCCTAGGAGCACTCTACAGCATTAAGATTATGAATCGCCGAAGGAGAAATGGCTCAAAGAGACATAAAAGAAAGGTATGGCAACTGCAAAGGAAAACCCCTCGTCTGTTCCCACCCACTCTCCTGTTAACCATTTTGGCTGTAAAGTGAGCGCAGCCTGGTTATGGTTATGGTTTGTCTGGGTTCAAGTGCCCGGGACCTCTCGGTTAGCGTATGGGGGGGATCCAAATGCTCATCATTTCCTTTTTGCATGTGGAGCTCTTCAATATTTCTTTTCTTCCCCTAGCAGAGGGAATTTAACAGCATGCAAGACCGAGTCATGCTCTTAGCTGACAGCTCTGAAGATGAATTTTGAATTGAACTGCAGTGCCCTTGTGATAGCCCGTGACTTTTAAAGGAGGGAGGGGGAGAAAAAGAACACGTGACTTTCTGCTGCATCGCTGCTCTCCGCCGCCCGGAGCCACCGAGCAGTGGTTGGTACCACTCCGGCGAAACGGCATGCTATGCTCTACGTGTACCATGCAGTGATGTTTGTTTTGATACAGTAGTGAGATTTCACATTCGCACCCGGCGCCTCATTCAGATCCACAGCGCGTCTTGTTACAGCTGGAGCTGATACATATGGATGATTATTTTCCTATTATCCTGGTGTACTGTTTTGGTCCTGGCTGGCAGTAATCTAATCATAACAATAGCTCTCACCTAACCCGGGAATGGGACTTCTGTCCAATTTGTTAATTTTAAATGTTACATTATCTGAGCTAGAGTTCATTAGTGCTAATATTAGCTGCTCTGCTTAATTAATGAGTTATACACTTGAACTGTATCCCTTGCCACCTGAGAAGTGCCCAAGTACAGTGTTGTTGATACAGTTTGAAGCACATTTCTGCACTCGGTTCCCCGACTCTCACCCCTTCTTTCTTCCTTCAGCTCTGCTCCACGCTTCTTGGAGACACACAGGAATGGCCTCAACACTTGATTCGCGACAGAAATCGTAGTCCCATTTTCAACCAGCACTGTCTGTTAGAGCACAATAAATACCAGCGCTCACCTACTGATGGATAGTCTTGCATGGATCTCTTAGCTTTTGTTCAGGGTGCAAGTGGGTAAGAGAAGAGGCAGGTCAGGGGTTTCTTCAGCTTCTGCCTCCTGTTTGAAGGACACTAGTTCATCTGTTTCACGAGGCTGCATTCACATAGAGGTGAAAACAGAGCATCTGTCTCCTTTACCCACTGAAAATCGCATTTTCAACCCCCAGAAAGCTGCGTGAACAGCAGCACCTTTGGGGGATCTGGATGGGTCTTGTCTCCACACTGCTGAATGCAGAAAGGCACCAAAGTTTGCGGAGCAGGTGGCTGTCGGTGTTGAGGGATTTGTGGCTAGTAGTTGGAAAGCAGCAGCAGCCACAGCTGGGGAGATGTCCGCTATGGGGAGGTGAAATGGTCATGCTGGGGAGCCCTTAGCCGTGGGGGAAAGACAAAGCTGTAGGACAGATGGCTGCGGAGGGTTGTGGAGGTGAAGCCCAAGGGTGACACGGGGTGAGGGCAAGCTGCCGGGCTGCCTGGGCTGCTAGCACCGGGTTGTAGAGGGAGACAACCAGTGTCTGAGATGTTGCTGGAACTGAGCAAGGGAAACTAATGTTGCTTTACACAGAAATGCTGTCAAAATAGCTAGAAAAAGGGCTGCATTACTTTATCTCTGCTTCTGGTTGTGAAATGACTTCAATCTGTCATTTATGCAAAACATCCATGCGTCTGAGGTGGGAATCACTGTTCTGTGGGGACTCATCCTTCATACAAGGAACAGCGACTGCTGCTGGAGGAGACCTGATCAGACAAATAAGGCCAGACCACGTATCTACTGAGACTAAATTCCTCTGAGTCTTTGAAGAAGTGGGAGGAGAGTTTGAGGAGGGGCAGGTGCAGGATTTCATTCCTTCACCTTGTAAAGGTGAAAAGGCCTACCAGGTTGTGAAGGGTAGATGTAGATGATGGTAAGCAAATGTCTCATGGGCATGCGAGTGGGTTTGCAAGGTAGGACATTCGGAAGAGCTCCCTGAAGCTCAGTTCTCTCTTGAGAGGATCAGGGCCTCCTCTGGACATTAAGTCATCAGATGTGATGTTCAGCTCCAAACAAGCAGTGCTCTTCAGAGCCCAGGTACTTTCTTGTAGGCCTTACCCACACACCTACTGAGTCACCTGGAGAAGGACAGGTGGGACAACCTGTATTCAAAATGCTGCTATTGATGCTAGTCTTCCAATCGAAGAGCTGTGAGGGGTCCCTCACACATTCAGCCCACTGAGTGCGTGGGAAGCAGGTTGGGGAGGCACAGTAAAACCCAGTCCATCAACGTGTCAGGGAGTCTTCATATCCAAATCTGTCTAGGACAGGCTTTCCCAGCCAGGGCTCCACAGTGCTTGCATCTCTCCCTTTTCACTCCTGAAACATTGACCAGGAGAATTTTGCCTTGCTGAAAGCAGACTCATGTCTTTAACAGGTGCTGACTGGTAGCTCACTGTTAAGTCCAGGTGCCCCGACCCCAAATTAAAGTCTCTTTCTTCCATAACACATGATCAGTCCGAGCTAAGAAGAACTTTTCCTCCTGGGCTCATCTCTCCCTATTTCTTTCTCATTCCTAAGTCTCTTGGAGCTTGGAAGGTGTTTAACAGTCCAGTTGACCATTGTTGGCTGTCTTGCAGTTTTGGGAATCAGGAAGTATTGTCCCTTGGGCTCTTTGATAATTTGTTCCTGGCAAGGCTTGATGAAGGTTGCAAGGTGGAATGGCTTTGCTCCTTCATTCCACTTCACTTGAGATCATCTCCAGAAAGGCTTGTCTTTTAAGTACAGCACCAGGCAGGCTGGGAACAAGACTACATAGGCAGCTGCAAGATGTTCTTGAAATGCTTTACCCTGGTCCAGCCAGGGAGGCATGGAGAATAAGCAGTGCATTGGCCTCTCTGCAAGAGGGAATCTGTCTTGGAGCAGAAAGGAGTAGCTGGGCTGGCTGAGTCCTTTGCATGCAACTGTAGCCTGAAAGAGAGACCCAAGATAACACTGGAAAAGAGGAGCTGCCAGCGATACTGCAGAACAGAGCAGATGTACCAGCAAGACCCAAACAGCTGAGGATCAGCAGGGTTTTGTGCAATAACAGCCTGCGAAGGACAGGCTCCTCTTGCTTTCCTGTTAATGGTACTGTGCCTGTACTGTGTGTGATAATGGCACAAGTTGCATTAAGGAACTGATAAAATGCAGAGCTTCTGGCCGGTCGGGAGGAGGAGGGATGGCTGAGCGAGGCTGCTGGTCTGAGTGAAAGTACCTTGGCTCTGGCAGTGCAGAGCGAGCTTTATGGATGGGTTGTCAATTTGATGGATTGGAAAGGCTGGTGGGGAGGTGCCGTGGCCTTCCGTTGTGCTAATAAATCCACAGTTTGGGAAACACTGACTTTCTACGGTGGCAAACAGCTTCACTGTCTCTGTTCTTCTCCCTCCCCAACATAATAAACTTAAGAAATTAAAGGCAACGCCACCAGTCAGAATGAGGACGGCAGTGTTTTAGTGCATCGGCTGGGTGCCCTGGTGTCCTCAAGAACCAGGCTTCACTTGGTGAGGACATGGAGTGGGCAGGCTGGGATGCTGGAAATCAGCGGTGCCAAAAGTGAGGCTGACAAATGGTTGCAAATACCAGAACTGTTATACGGCAAGTATGGTGGGACAAACTGGGCCAGCTGGAGAGTTGTAGCCAAAAGGGAGTTCCAGCTGAATGCACAGTTGAGTGTTGGCTCTCTGGTCTGTGCTGGAGCCAGACTTGTGGGCTAGCAGGGCTGCCCAAAGATTTTGTTTGTGGTCCAGCTTCACTCCCAGGCCTGTCTTTGGCTCTCAACACCACCAACCAAGGTGTCTTGGTTGGGAGCTGCTGGTTGGCAGAAGACTACTGTTGGACAACTTTCTGAGCCACTCAGCAGTGCAGAGGGATCCCAAGTAATGTCCATTTGAAGTGGAGATGTTTGTTGAATAGTTGGTTTTGGTTAGGCACCTGCCCCAGAGCCTGGAGGCTCCCCATATCTTCAGCTTCATTATTCGTAGGGTGGAGGCAAGGGGGAGTCAAAACCAGCCTCGGGTCCCAGTGAAGGCTGTAGGAGCCTTTGGACCACAGACAGGGTTTTCCTGCAGTGCCCCTGATGTCAGTGCAATTTCTGCAGGCCCTTAAAGCACATACATCATTCAGCTCTTTCCCTTCTCATACAAGGCCAGTAGACTTTGGATTGGGCTCTTAAAAATATTCTCTATATAACTCCTGGAGTTTGATTCATTTGCTTGAAATGATCAGAATTCAGGGAGGGGAGGAGGGCTTCAGGTGGGAGCTGAAGCCTCTGGTCTCTTAACGCTCTACTCATTTAATCTATACCTCTGCATTGCCAAACAAACAATTCTTCTGAAAGAGACAGGACATGAAAAACAGCCAAGAAGTGCCCTGCTCATCCTCCATGCTAGGTGAATTGCGAGGCCCTGAATGTAGAGGTGAGTCGTGACACTGCTAACGCAGCCTTGGCCCCATGCAAAGGCACAGCTGCGATGGCAACTTTGCTGCAGCAATAATAATCTCTTGACTCAGCACAAGATGAGTTGCTCGCCTCTGGTTTTGGGCTTTCCTGATAGCACAAGCCAGAATTTATTGTAGGCATCACACAACCACTTCAGCATCTACAGCGCCATTTCCAACGAGAGGAACCAGCCTGCCTGACGTGCAGCTCTTGCCCTGATGAAACGCACCTGTACTCTACAGCTGCTAAATTTTTAAGGTGTCTCCTATGCCAGATGTTCACCCTAGGTGAGGTTTCTCCGGACTGCACTGCTTCCATAGAGTGATATTAGCAGTCCTTGTGTTTTCTTGTGGTTTTCTATTTCGGACAAGAACAACTCCTCATACTGTACCTATGGAATGTAGCACTTTGTTAAATTAAAACATTGGGAAATAAAAAGCTGTCCATCATATCTGACTTCAAGCGCCTCGTCTCCCTGATCTGTGGTTCATGGCATTTGCTGTCTCTGACGTAAAGCTGTGAAGTGATTGCTTGGAAGGCTCTCAAGTGTTGCATTTCTTTCTCCATGCTGCGTGGTCGGTGCAAGGACTCATGCTGGGCTTTCAGGGGTGATAGAAGCGGTGGGGAGCCTCAGCCTGGGACTTTTTGGGTAGGATCTACTTGGAGGTAGGTGTTGACTGTGGGCTGTGATGAGTAACACTCTAAATTCCCTCAGCTGGCTTTCCAGTAGTTGTAATGAGCCCCAACACTGGTGTGTTTACACCGTTGATCTTTACATATAGCCAGGCGTCTCTTTGTGCATTCCAGGACATTTGTCTCTTCCATTTTGCCCCTGAGCAAGGATCTGTGCTCAAAACTTTCAACACCCCAGTAATAAGGCACTGGTGAACCTTTAGGCTCAGTTGAAGGTGCTGCAAATGTTTCATGAAAGAGCAGCCTTATTGCAGGTGAATATTATCGCACACACCTCGATGGACCTGTGATTCAAGCAGAAGAATCAGAAAGACTTGAGAGTGAGTAAGAGGTGTACGGGCTGGCTTTATAATTGCCTCCCCAGTCCTGTTTGCAGATGTCCTTGCATGCATTGTGTTATTGTAACCAGTACATGGGCTGGTTACACGTCCTTTTGCCATATTGTGTATAGGTGGAGGTCACAGGGTGGGAATGTGAGCCAGTGGGACACACAGCCGGCCTGTGCCAGTGGTGCCTGCCCCTCTCCAGGCATCCTCTAGGAATAAGAGCCAGTAAGAACTACTTCTCCAAGCGTGTGTATTTTCTCTAATGAAAAACGGCTTGTTCAAAACAAGAAATTCCCAGGGAAATAGCTGTTTGGGGATTGCACGAACACATTCATTGCTAATTGGTAGTTGCCAAAACCAATCTGTATATTCATGAAGCTATTTGCTGCATTGCTGACTTTTTCCAATGAAAAAACAACCTGCTGGAAGAAGATAAACAATGATAACGTGGGGTTTTTTTCCATCAGTTTCTTTCCTAAGGAAAGATCTGTGTGATCACTCTGACTAGCTGTGAGCCTCTGTCCATCAGCCTGTCTCCTCCCAATGTCTCTGACTCTGCCAGCCAGCTGTGGGTTTGGGAAAACAGGGGAGAAGAGAGAGATCATATTAATACCCTCACAAGAAAAGCCTGTGTGGAGCCATTCTGAGGCCGCAGGAAACCCACGTAAGCAAAGAAGGTTATATGTGCCCTGATGGAGAGGACGAGCTGGATGTCCCAGGCACCCTTCGGGGTTGCTGCCCTGGGTGGGTTCCTTGGGGCTGAGCAAAGCACGAGGTCACTCTGGCACAGGGCTCAGCCCAATTCAGTTACAAGCACGCCATCAGCCGTGAGGCACGGAGCCATGCAGAGCAGCGCAGACGGCCCAGCTTGGGCTTGTTTTCGTCAATGTATTTTGGAAGGACAAACCAAAAAACATTCCGTGCTTGCTCTGGTGGTAAAGCCGCCCATGGGTGGTTGTTGCTGCTATGACTGAGCCCACCAGGGCCTGCGCTTGGGTTGAGGGCCCAGGGCCAGGCATGAAAAGCTTCTTTACTTTGGAGCAAGACTCATCCTCCACCTGTGCAACCCCCAGTGCATATGGGGGTTATAAGTGCTTTAAAGTTGGACCTCAAAGGGCAAAAATTTAGTGCCCAAGGATGTTGACTCTCAGCTTGCTCAAGACTTCTCAAGGCTTGCAGCGATGCACACAGCAGCAGTTTTCCCTTTGTTTTTTTCCCCCCAGCAGCGATGCTCTCCCAAGGGCATAGGAGCAGGACAGTCCCTGCCTGCAAGGAAAGGGTTTGGGTCTCAGCCAGCAGCACGGAGTCAGCAGAGATGATGGTGGCACTTCCCAGCAGAAAAGTTTCCACCAGTGAGTCCCTTCTTAATGGAAAGTGCTGGGAGCACTTTGCTCCGCTGTATTGACGACCAAATGCCTGTATGTGATCACGCTACATTATTAGCATGCATGTATACTAAGATATACGCACACATAGAAGTTTAACCAGTGGATTATATATACACAGAACCGCACAGTATTTGCAGCACAAATTTTCCGCCTGCCAGGCACAGTGGTTTCTTCTGATTTACTCTAAGTCTCTTCGACTTTTTGTCTTTTCTCAGCCTGATTTCCTGCAGATTTACCCCATGTCTAACGTAAGGCTTATTACCTGCAGAAATCTGCTGAAGGAGACACAAGAGGGATCCAAAACAGGCACTGGCTGAAATTTGCAATTAGAGGAGAAGATAAAGTGCTGGGGAGGGAAGGGAGGCTGTGACTGGCTCTCGACTGGGCTCTGGGGGCAAAACCTCCAAAGCAGAACCCAAAGGTAGGATGGTAAACGTTGAAAATCTCTTCCCAGAGTGGTGGAAATTTGCTCTTCCTGTCCAGCAAAAGGCTTCTTAGCATCTGCATGGTGAGGAAAATCTCCCCAGGCTTATTGCAGGAATAGGCTGAGTTACAGTTTTGGTGTTCCTGCTTTCACCATCAATGCAGTAAGAGGAACACACAAACCCTCTTGGCAGGTCAGCCGTGACGGGTAGGCGTACCTGCCTGCATCACCTGTAGGATGCTTCAGCACTGCCTCCACATATGGAGCCGTGAGGCTTCCCCACGGCATCGAGCCGGGCTCCTGCCTGGAGGGGAGGGGGCCAGCGGCACGGGTGTGGGAGGTGGGGGAGTTTGGCATGGCTCACGGGCTGGTCAGTCCTTGTTGGGGACAGCCCTGGGAGAGACAAGGTATGAGACCAGGGACAGGAGCTGGACTCGATGATCCTTGTGGGTCCCTTCCAGCTCAGGATAGTCTACGGTTCTATGATTCAGCAGATCCTTGATGTCCAGGCGGGAATATTCATGGGCAGGTCCATACCTTGTGTTGGCAAGTGCGTTTTGGCCAAATCCATGCCCAGATGAAATGACTCTTGAGACTAAAAGGTTGCCAGAGACCTAAGCAACTGCTTGCATTGCCCAGCCACTGATGCAGCTTCAACCCAGGAGTCTGTGGAGGGACATGGATGGAGTTGAACAGCAGCTTTTGAGTGTCCCTTTCCAAAAATGTCCCCAGAAAGGTCCTGGGTCTTGTGCATTGTACAAGAAGAGAAACGTTATCCTCTGTGTTGGGGGCAGCATTTGGGAGTGGAGGCTTACTCTCCCTTCCTGGAGGTTTCAGGGGGGTCCTGGAAAAGTATTTGTTTCAGCATGATGGATAATGAAGGCGCTGGAGGGAAAGCAATAGAAGTTTTGCCCCACATTCAGTGCCAAAGCTGACTCCTGGGGAAGGATGCCATGTCCAGCCTGGTGTGACAAGCTCCGTTGCACGGCTGCTTTCCAGCTCTTGCTCACAGCATCCTCATCGTGAAGCCAATGAGTTTGGCAGGAAATAAATCCGCAGCAGTGAGTTGGGAAGGGACCGGTGCAGTGCCTGGCAAGGCTGCCCGGGCGCTGCTGCCGGCGGGGCGTGAGCAAGCAGCACCTGGACCAGCAGGAGTTCCCTCAAGCAAGATGAATTTTCCAAATCTTCCATATGAAATGACTCGAAGGATAAACTGCAGTCATCAAGGTTCTTCACTAATGAATTCATTTCATCTGAAGCAGAGGAAATGGAACTGGGCGACAAGGAAAAGGCTGCTGTTAACAGAGGCTCACTGAACTTCAGTCTTAATCTTTTTTTTTTTTTTTATGGAGAACAAAATGGTAATATGGTAAAAAAGAGAAAAGAAAATCTCTGCAAAAATGTGACCTTACTCATATAAAAGGGTATTCAGAAATAAATAAATAATTTCTGCAGTAAAATTAAAATATCTGCTGTTACACAAGCGAAGTCTAGATAATGAAACCATTGCCAGCACCAGGCTGTAATGTGACCTGGGATTTTGCAGTCAGAATATTTAAATCACTAGGTTTAATCATACTTTATATCAGGAAGCTGAAAATCCTTATTTTAACTAACTGATCGACTAGCTATTTTTTCATTTTTAGCTGTTTTCCCAAGGTTCATGCTTACTGGTCAATATACCCTTTAAAACTTATTGATTTGCCTCTGGAGACTGTCTGCCCATAGAGTTGTGCTTTTTTCTTGCCATAACTTATTCTGCACTTACGTGCACTTATTTAAGCAATTTCAGGGCTTCTGATGTGGTTTTTTCCAATTATTTACATTTTGCATTTTCAATATTAAAACATAGAAAATAACATCCATCCAATCCACTGGCTAATTGGGTTTGCATTACACTCCAGTCTGGCTAAATCTCACTTGGATGCAAACTGAAATTCAACTGAAATACCCGTAAATTGGATTTTTGTTACAGGAACAGAAGCGAGGCCGCTGCGGGTGGGAGCTTTGCCACTGTGCAAATATTTAGGACCAGTTTGCGGTGACAAACCCTTGTCTATGGGCACTGGGGCTGTGGGGTTTGCTGGTGGAGTCATGGTTTGTGAGACTAAATAACACGCCAGCAACCTTGCTCCCTGCGTCCCAGGAGAGACCAGAGCTGCCACCACTTTAGCACAGTTGGGCGTGATGAGCTAAGTAGGGAGAAGATCGATATTATGTTCAAGGCACAACCGTGGCCAAGGAGACCTACTTAAAAAATACTCTGGTCTTGGGTTTAAAATGAGAACGGAGGTAGTAAAATGCATCATTGAATCGGGGCTGGAATGAGAGAAAGCTGCACTGTGCATTAGTGCTGGGCACGTGGAAGTTATTTACGGGCAGGAGGGTGTCAGGTTCTCTGGCTCCTCTGGACCGTGCCTGTAGGTGGATTGCATCAAAAATGGCGGCGAAGACTTGTCAGGGTGTTTTGTTCTTGCTGTAAGTGACAAAAGAGTTTCCATCACTACCATCACTTACAGGATCTGGCCGTTAGGCAGGAGGTCGCTGCCATGGGGCTGGAGGAGGGGGATGCTGCACACCCCTTCGCCAGCGACCTGCCCCCGGCTGCGGTGTCTCCCCCCTGCCAGCTCGGCCTCCGCTCACCAGCCTGGGGCCAGCATCGGCCTCGAGGAGCCCTGATTTATTGCACACATTTTGGCTGGGATTTTGACACAGTTGGGTCTGCTCGCCCCAATCTCATATGGCCTTCACTGCTGCTAGAGCAGCCATCTATTTGGCAGTGTCTTTATGGAAGACATTTCTGTCCATAATAGACGAGAGAAGCTTTGCTGATGGATCTCTCCCCTAATATCTGATGCTGCTGAGCATCCTGGTCTGATTGGGAAGCGCCTGTTCTGTCAAGTGCGACAGATCACACAAAGCAGCCCTTGCTGGGAAATACATCTGCGATATTTGACACTGAGCTCAGCAAACGCTAAGAGGGTGCCCATGGGACCTTGTCCCTCTGGAGCATGAGGAGGTGAAGGTACCAAAAGCAGCCGCCGGCTGATTGCAGTGCCCATTGCTCACCAAACTCCCTGCTCAGTTTTATCAGCTGTGTGTCAGTGCGGGACAAAAGCACTTTTTAACCTGCAGTGCCAAAAGTAATTGTTTTTAATGTCAGACTTAATCCAAAGGATGACATTTAATCTCCTCCACAGGGGGTAATGTACTTAGGTGCTAAATGAGTTCCTGGACGTGGCTGCTTTACAGCTCCAGGGTGCCATAAGTGAGAAGAAATTACAGGGAGGACACATCCATATGTTTCCATGTCAGACATTTCAGCACGTTGATGAATGAGCTGTGCTCCCCACATAACGCTGGGGTGATGCACCAACTACCTGATCTCTGCACAGGGACCTTTGGGCTGAGCTCATGGGGCAGAGCAGAAAGATGGATTCCTCTATGGCGAGGCCCTGGGAGGTGTCATCACATGAGCATCACCTTCACCATCCCTGTAACCTTCATAAAATTGGCCGTGAAGCATCAGTGAGGTGGGGGACCTGGCGGTGGCCCTGATGCTGCATGGACGGAGGCTGGCTCATGCGTGGAGACCACATCTTCTTAGTGGCACAGAGGTTGCTGTGCTTTCAACTTCTCCAAACAGTTTGACAAAAAATAACTCTGGGATGTGCAGGGGTGACTTCGCATGTCTAGCTCTAAGTCAAAGGTGAGTTTTATAATTTATAATTGAATTGAATAAAAAAAAAAGCTGACAGAAATAACCCAAGTCCATCCTTATTTCCAGCAAAGCAAGGGAGAGGGCAGTGAATTGTTAAAGGCTCAAGAGCAGCAGATGAGCTGGTGAGCGCATGCTGGAGAAGACATTCCTCTAAAATTGAAACTGAGGAATGTGGTTTAATAGCATGAAAAATAAAAGGCTAATAAAGGGATTTGGCTGCATGCAAGCTGTACAGCATCTATTAAAATGAGTGTTTAATTGGATATTTGGTTTGCAGTCAGCCTACTGAGCTTAAAAATGCATGTTATTGCCCTGAAACATTGAAATGATCACACCTGGGTGTAGAAAGGAGATGAGGCTGTGGAAACACTAAACTAGAAGATACACCTTTTCTTTGGATGGCAAAGAACAGCCTTTGAGGAGAAAGGAAACAAGAAAAACATCTTATTATTTAACATTTACCTTATAACAAAGCAAAGCTGGGGCTTGCAGTGCGGGATGACATCCACAGGCACGCAATGGCTCAGACCCCTTCAAGTGTAGAGCCAAATCTGCAAATGCGCCATGGTCCAGAGAGGGCTTTAAGCATGTGTGGTTTGGGAAATTCATATGGATTATGAATTATTATTATTCAGGCATTATTAGAGCCTGAAAGTCTGCACAGAGACTCTCTTTTAGATACCCCAGTTGACAGCAGTGTGGAGCTAAAATCTTAGCGGGAGCTGCTTGCGAGCTCCACTGCCATAGCAAACCCTGAGCCCTTACGCTGGTGCTCACAGAGCTGCACATGGGAAAACCACCTTTCTGGAATTTTCTGCAGAAGAGGGATCTCAGCTGACACTATGAAAGTAAAATGTTAGTGCTATTTTATGGACTGAACATTTGGTCTGAAGAAGAACGGTGAGGTTGAAGGAAGGGCACTTGCTTGCCTGACCACTCTTGAGGTGACACACCTATGGCCACTGCTTGTAAGACAAACTTGAAGCAATATATGTATATGTATATGTCCTGCTTTAGCCCCAATCAACAACTAAGCACCACGCAGCCGCTCGCTCACTCCCCCCTGGTGGGATGGGGGAGAGAATCGGAAGAGTAAAAGTGAGGAACCTCATGGGTTGAGATAAAGACAGTTTAATAGGGAAAGAAAGAGCCGCGCACGCAAGCAAAGCAAAACAAGGAGTTCATTCACTGCTTCCCACGGGCAGGCAGGTGCTCAGCCGTCTCCAGGAGAGCAGGGCTCCATCACGCGTAACGGTTACTTGGGAAGGCAAACGCCGTCACTCCCAATGTCCCCCACTTCCTCCTTCTTCCCCCCAGCTTTATATACTGAGCATGACATCATATGGTGTGGGACATCCCTTTGGTCAGTTGGGGTCAGCTGTCCCGGCTGCGTCCCCTCCCAGCCTCCCGTGCCCCCGGCACAGCACGGGGAGCTGAAACAGTCCTTGACTAGTGTAAGCGCTACTGAGCAACAANGAATTGGTACGGTGGAGAAGTGCAGTAGACCGCCTAGATTTTGCAAGTGAACCTAAGCACTGGAAATACTGCCAATACCACTGATTAATTCAAGTCTGCATCCAGCAAAACCCAGGACATCGTAACGGAGCTGGCTGGACCTGCAGCATTTTAGGCAGTGATGAAGGAAACAGTGATAGAGGAAACATTTGCATGACCGTGTAATTACAAGGGGCACTACAATTGTGAAGTGCTTGAAGCCCAACACAATGTAGCAGACTGTTCTTGCGTGGCCACGTAAGTGTGTGGTGGAGCTAACGCTTGGCTTGGGCCAAGCCAGATTGTGCCCAAGTTCATTTTATGTTGATTTAATAGATGGGAAGGATACGTCCTTGATAGTACAAGTGCCTGACAGTGATTTGCTTGATGGCTGAGCATCCCGGCAGGCCTTGCGCTGCACGGGAGGAGGGAAACCCATTTCAGGATGGAGGGTTGGCAAAGGGATGTCTCTGCTTCTAGGAGAGCAGCAGGGTGAGACAGGCCGAGCCCAAGCTGGGACACCAGCGACTGAAGATCACACATCGCAAGGTTGCTGGGTGATCCACTAGCAAATTAATTTAATCAGCTTTGGTTTTTAAGAGGGCAAACGGCTCCGGTGAAATGCGCGTGGCCATCTGCCGATGACCGTCACTGTTACAGGGCCAGGTGTTTTTCCTAAGTGGAAGTGCCGTGTCAGAAGACAAAAAGGTTTTTCTCTGCAGTTCAGTTCTTCCTCTCTGATATATTGAAGTGTCCAATCAACAAATTGAGCACAGATTAAATTTTTTTTTTTTTTGCCTAAAGCTAATCACCAGCTCATCACAGAGAGCACAAGGTGCAGAAAGCAGCACCTTCAGTCCCACACCTTCTGTACAGCTCTTCCTCCTCTGGAAGGAGCTAAAAGAAATAGATGAGACCTGGGCACAGCAGAGCCTGCAATAATTTCTCCACGTCCCTTTGCCCATCTGGCTCCACTCAGTGGATTGTTCAGCGTGAAGAAAGCAATTTTTTGCCTGTGATACTGAAAGCAGCGAGGAGGGTAATTGGAACCTGGAAGGCATGGTAGCCATCGAGCAATCTCAGCCCTCGCAGGCCTCTGATGTACTGTAAAACTCAAAGGGGAGTTACAATTCCTACACATTGCCCTGGACAATGATTTATCTTGTAGCCGCATAAAAGCAAAATATCTCTCATCTGGTTTTTTTTTTTTCCCCTCATACCTGATCAAGATGTGTCATATCTCAGATTAAAGGAACTTTCTTTTCCAATGCTGCAAGGAAAACCTGTGCGTGACATTCGATTACTCTGCCCTTTAAAATGGTATCCCCAATGAGAAAGGAGTTGTTGCAGCGCTGGTGTCCTGAGAAATTGGATGCTGAACTGGAAACTTGGAGTGTCCAATAAAGGACCACAAAGCAAACGGTTTAATGGATCTTTTTTAAGCTCCTTTCAAGGGGGGACGATGATTCAGTAGCTGAGGACTGACCTGGGACACAGGGGATGAGGCTTCAGTTCTTCGTGTTGCTGCAGATGCGACATAAAAACGAGAGGTTCAATAAAGGAGAACAAATTCAGTAGCCTGGGTTGAGTTGCAGTAAAGACCTGGGAACAACCACCCAGGGAGGGTGCTGCATGCACGGCAGCTCGATGATCAAACGCACTTACCCAAGAAACGGCGCCGTGCAGGCAGCCTGGGCGAGCAGAACCTGCTGTCAGAACCCTTTTGCTGAAAGGGCTCCCTGGGGTTTCAGCAGGAGCTTCTCAGGTCACAGGGGAGGAGGCTGCCCTGTGGCATATTGTGTTTGGGATGCCAGAGGTTGGGAACTATCCCATGAGATCAGAGCCCTTCACCATCCCCTCCTGGTCCATACAGCCCAACGTGTGCCCCGCTCAACAACTGGCACTTCAAAGTGAGATCTGGGGAGACCCAATGGACAAAATGAGCCAAATGGGGAGCTTCTGCCTTAGTGTCAGATCAGTTTTATTTTGGCTCAGATGCCTTCTCAAAGAGCTGGCCCCCAAATCGCTGCTTGGGAGCAGGCAGGGGTCTCCACTGCATGTCATCTCAGAGCCATAATAGCATTAATCCTCTGGGAATAGCCAAGCTGTTCTAAACTTGACATTTTCCCTTCTTTTCATAAAATCTAATAGCACATCACAGGCGTAGGCTGCATGAGAGACCCTCCTGGCAAGCAGCAGTTCCACTGACGGGGAGGATCGTGCTTGTGATGTCTCTTTGATGCTCCCTTCCACATTCTCTCTATTAACAGATGCTTTTCAAGAGAAAAAGAGAGGCTATATATAACCTAACCTCCCACCAGTTCAAGGCAAGCAAGACCCCTTTCTTTGCTCAGCAGTGCCTTGGAAGTGCAAGTCAGAGACTTGCTGAGTCTCACGTATGGAGTGGCGAGAGCACATCTGCCTCTTGCTTCTCCACTTGGCTCATTGGGTATCCTCCACTCCGCTGCAGATGCGGCCGATCTGGGATCCACTGTGGTGTTGAGGCAGTGGGGAGATGGTGGCGTGGCCACAGGTGCTTGGTAGGTTCCCTTCATGAAACAGCTTTGGGTGGTGACATGGTACCTCCCAGGGCACATTGTGGGGGAGAAAGTGGAGAGGCCTTGGCTGAATGCAGGGGAAAACCAGCTAGATTCAGGTGGGTAAATTGGTGGATAAATCCACCAGACTCAGCAGATGAATTGAGCCTCAGTTGGCTTAGTTCCACCATTTGGTTGCAGCCCATCAGCTGCCACCTATTTTGGACCATTTGACTGGTAGCCAGCACCCAACAGGGAGACACCCCTGAAATCAGGTCCTTGGCCCAGCACGTGGGAGCTTCTCAGTCAATTGATTTCCATCTTCCTTCAAAAGATTTCTTGGGCTCAAAACCACCAAGGGCCAAACTGCTCAGGCCAGCATCTGCTGCAGTCATTGGCTTTCCACCAAAGGAGGACGGGAGCTCTAGTCACGCCGACATGTTCAGGTGACGATCATAACTAGAAAGTGATGGTCTCTCCTTGAGTGATCCTTGAGACCATCTGGGGGATGCAGGGAAGGAGAAAGGTCCCAGGAGAAAAGGGGGTTGGCCCAGTCTGGGCTAACACATTTGGCATATCAATTATAAGGGAATGTCCCCCTCTTTGGTAGGAGAAAAAATGAGTTTATTTGAGCAATTTTCCCCTCCAAATAATATAATTCACCTCTTAAAGAAGGCTGGATGAAGAACTTAATTCAGGGACTGGGATAAACGTAGTGCTCCCTTAACTTCCTACATACATAGATCAACAACATTTTGTGTCCAGCTGTATCCCACATCTCCTGTCTCCTGCAACCGCTGGTACAAGTCCCAGGGCATTTTCTGCTTTTCCCACAGCTCCCCGCTGCTCCTGGATGGTAGATAAATAAATGTGTCATAAATCAGCACTTCTCGGTGCTTGAAACCCTCCAAAAATTGTCTTTCCTTCTCTACAGTATGATGCTATGATAGCACACAAAAGCTTCAGCTGTGGACCTGGAGACCTTTAGTGTTATTGAGGCCATGAGTGCTGGATCCCAGCATGTTTTAGGGCACAGAAAACACCCTGGTTCTGAATACAGATCAGAAAATGCCGCTGAGGAGCTGGGGGCAGCTTGTCTCAGTGAGTGATGCTCTGTTGCTCTCCCGGAGAGGCTCTCATTTGGGATGGGAACGCTGCAGCAGGATGTCACCAAATGCTGTCGTGGCTCTGGGCAACCACAGAGCCCTTTCACACTGTCCTTGCAGCACATCTGTCCATTTGTGGCAGCTCTTGGTGAGGCTGGAGCCTCTATCATTATTTTAATAGTTTATTTAAAAGCACAGAGTCCTTAAAAAAAATAATGGCTGCAAGTGTAATAATCTGCTTGATACAGATGGAAAGAGGCATATAACAGCCCATAAAGAACATGATGTTCACCAGTAGCTTTAGAGTCTATAGATCAAATGCTGCTGTGACCTACTCTGTTCTGGCAGCTGAACATTCCCCTGAGAGCATGCATATTAATTTTTAAAAATAAATATAGCTGTGCCTTCTCTGAAGGCGACTGGATTTTTGCCATTGGCTTTGACAGAAGTAAGATGCTCTCTGCCCATAACTCCTTGCAGAAAGCGTGTAACCCACAAGGCCCCGTGTGGATGGTAGGGATGATGCACTGGGCAGAACTGGCCGCTGGCAGTGGCCTGAGCCTGAGTCAGGGCTGTATGTTGCCTGCAGTCTGCGCAGGACGAAGGGTGGTTTACACGTTAGCTATTTGCCTCCATGACCGTGAATCTGTTGCCCTGTATCCAGCTGCCCTGGGCTCTTGTCCATGATTCCCAAGTGCTGGGCTGTCACTGGTGTCCCCGCTGATTCCTGGCATCGCAGCTTTAGCTGGGGGAGATGCTGACGGCAACCCACGCAGAAGCATGCATGGATTTACCTTGGGGCCCTCTTGTCCTGCCCATTCGCACTTCCCAAGAGAGCACTCGTAGCAGTGGCAGTGCAGGGCCTTTTCCCATGCCCTCAGGTCATTTCCACGTCTGGCTATGAAAAGTCAAATGGACACCAGCTGATGGCTGCTTTGGTACCCTCCAGCACACATATCTAGCTGCATCCAATCCCAGAGGCATCGTCCCTTAGAAAAAAACCCAAAGTTCACAACTAAGACTTCCCAATACCTTCCCACCTTATTAAACGGCACAGCTGTGACGGAGCTGACCCATTTCACACTAGCAAAGACTGAGGTAGGTATTCTTGTCCCAACTACCTTATGGCCAGATTGTTCTGCCTTCATGCCAGCAGGCCCACTACCCTCTGAGACATTTATTTACTTTCAGCTGGGCTATTTGTGCAGGAAGGTGGTACCTGGGTTGGGTTAGAGGAGCACAGGTTGGTCCATAGGTCTCTTCTGCCATGGGTCTCTTCTGCCATGGGTGGGTTAATGGATGTTGAAAAGCTTCCTATGGAAAAGAGTCCCAACAGTGCTTGGTTAAGCGAGAGGGTACTTAGAGTGCATAATTCTTGGCTTACACAGCCAGTGCGTGTTCCTCCACGATTCGGAGTTCTAGCTGAACTCTTCGTTTCCAGAAAAAATAGAGGCGGATTTTTATTAAGTCACTTTTGTAAGCCTGTGGTAAGCTCTTCACAAACCAATCTCTTTATCTCAAGCCTGGCAAAGAATAAATAGAGCTCTGACCCCTCTTGGTTACAGAGCAGGGACCTGGAATTGAAGGGGGAAAAAAAGAAAACAAAGATGTGATGGCAGCTGTGCCCTGAGAGGAGAGCTGGCCTAGAGACGACTCCACTGCATCCTGGGTGAAGGACGGGTTGTAACGGGAGCTTGCCTTTGTATTTAAAATATAAAGACTGCCTCACAAAAGCCTTGGAGATGCTCCATGCCGTGTGTGGTGTGGACGACCCCTACGCGCCTCTGGATCCGCACCGTGGCAGAGCAGCACACGCAGCACCCTGGCTGCCGGGGTGAAGGATGCCGCGCTGCGCAGCTCACGCAACAGCCACAGGTGAGTAAGTGGTCATGCCTTGAGCTGTGGTGCAGCTCTGTTGATAAACTCAGGAGAGGATCATCTTTTAATTTTATTTTGAGCTAGTCAAGAGTTCAAGCTCTTCCAGCAAACACAAGAGACATCTCTGAGAAGACACTGAAACGAGATTAACTCCTCAGGACAGCAGGAGCCGCTGCTCTCAGAAGCCTGCCAAGTATCAGGAGAGTCACCACAATACTCTGAGCAGCAGCACAGACTTTATCTGAAGGCAGTAAGTAGCAATGTTTCATTATTTTATTTAGAAGTGTCTATGAAACATCTCTGTGCCAAAGAGGATCCATGCAGCTTTCCATAATTTTCAGGGAATTTTGGGGCAGCCTCTAGAGGATACATGGGAGAAATACTGAAGGCAACAATTGTCAGGCTATGAAAGGACTCCCTGGCTTAGTAGTAACCAAATTTTTTATGAGAAGCTTTCCCCCTTCCTTTTAATTTTCATTTCAGTATAGGACTGAGAATTTTGCACTAGGCACATGCAAACTTGCCAGCAATGAACAATGCAAAGAGCAATAACATGTGAGAGGGCAAGTAGCTGTTGGTCTCAGCTCCTTCCATATTTACTCAAAGCCCATGGCTGTCGCTTCCCAGGCTGCTGGCACTGCTCTGCAGTGAAATGAATAATTCACTGACCATGCAGTCGGTTCCTAATGTGAGAGGTGGTAGCTGGCGATGTGTTACTGGGGTAGCTGTGGCATGGCAGCACTGCTGAATATTACAGATGGCACTCCATCAATGAAGCTGCAGCTCTGCATCAAAAATTAATATCCTTCTCCTAAGCTGTCAAGATCCATACATGCATGCACTGGCACAGTGATTTAATAAAATAGCTAGCTTAACTAGGTGTATTTAAGGGATGATGCAATGACTGTTTGAATCAGTGTAATCCCCTCTCTCACATGGACACGAGTCATCCCTGCTGGCACTTCCAAGTGGCCGTTGACTCAAGCGTTTATGACTGGCAGCAAGAGAAGGTCATGTATGAATCTCAGTAGCTGGGTACAGCACTCAGTTAATGCAGTTTAAATCAGAATGTCTCGTGTGAGGCCCAGGGGCTCCTCGGTGATTAAGATACTATTGCTATTAAACGTTAAAGGCTGCTCTGCTTACAGATTTTACCTGAGCTGCACTCCGAAGAACAGTCCCAGTCGACAAACTTCTGTTTCACTCGGTGTAAGTAGGCTCTGCATTATTAGCCATCCTCTTGCCATTACTGTTCGTGGCAAATGTGCCAATCCACTCTGCCTGCCCCTTTGAATAGGCGCTGCACAGGGTGGCAGCAAAACAAAGTCGATTCCCCGTTTTCTGGAGTTAACAGTGCCTTTCATACAGACCTTCCTTGGTTGTGACCAAACCCCTAGTGAACATGTCCATGCCCATCACTGCGATGGATAGCCTGGGATAAAGGAAGGTCTATTGTGCCTGGGAACGCTTCAATCCACTTTGGTCCAGGTTTTATATCATCTGCACAGCCTCCAGGGTCTGGTTTCTCCCGATAACAGAGGAGCATCTCCAACACCACCTCCAGTCTCTGTTGGAGTGCCTCAAACAGAGGCAATGGACCCTCCACTGCTGTACATTTGGATTAAGGAATTATCTGGGTAAGAAATAAGCCATCAGGCAGCCTGAGAGAACTGAGCTTGTACATTTTTCCTTTGCCTTGGATCTATTGCTAATCCTTGGATTGAGCGTTAATGCCAATGACAGGAGGAAAGGGGGTAAAAAAAGGAAGTTATGGTTTGATTCTGCTAAGGGTAGCAAGCTCATGCCACCTTGAGCAGTATAAATGGAGAGAGAAAAGGCGAAGGGTCTGCTCAAGCCCTTAGAGTAATTCAGCAGGACAATTCAGGTGAATAAGGACTGCTCTGGGCTGTCCTGGAGGACGCTCTGCATTACCTGAGTTGGAGCAGTGTCCTATGGATTGTAAACATACTTCTTATTCAAGGTCTGCACCTTCCCCTATTGCTCTCACCACTGGTCTGTGCTGTGCTCCTGGTGCTGGGAGTGTTTGTTGGAGGGTGACCCATAGCAGCTCTGCTCACTGTGTGCCCTGGTTTGGGGCACGAGCAGCCCCTGGTCTCTGTGGGTGAAACAATAGCTCTGACTTGCACTGAGAGCTCAGTCAACGTGCGCATTTTCCAAGTGCACAGGGCATGGGGTCTGGAAACATTTTGTTCATCTCTAGAAAAGCAACTAATGCAGACTTTCTCTCTGAATAAGGTTTCCTAATACCAGTGGATAGTGGGCTGTGGCAATATTTTTTTCTCTTTTTTATCTGGATGATTGCTGAATAGGTCTAGAGAGGAAACTGTGAGGAGGTGGACCTTTGATCGATATTTCCAAAGAAAATGCAGTGCTGGAATCAAGACGTCTCAAGCAAACACTTTCACTCCAGCTCCTCAAATTCTCATCACACAGTTCTCAAAGGTTACCCTGTCTGCTGGGTGATTAACAGCTCCTCTCTGTAATTGCCTTGGGTGGAGACTGTCTGAGTTTAAAATGCTCCTACTGTGGGAATTTTCGCTTTGGTACTTTCCCTGATTTATGAATGGAGATGGGTTGAAAAGAAGTCCAAACCTGCTCTCTCAGACTGCAGCTGCCTCGCAGGGCTGGCTGTGTGGCAGGGGCTCGTCCCGGCCCTCGCCAGCCCTGCCCTGGGCATAGCGAGAGGCTGCTGCATCCTTGTCCTCAGAGTCTCCTCTCACTCCGTGTCAGACAGATCGCTGCTCCTTGCAACAGAGATGCAGCTTGCAGTGAGGACCTAGGAAGCTGCCAGGGAGATGGCAGTGTTGGCCTCAGCATACACTCTCTTGGCCTCAGCCCATAACAGGAGCTGCTGCTTGTCTACCTTTCATGGGGAACAATGAGCTGTTTCAAAGACCTACATGTGACAGATAGTCCTTGCCCGCCCTCGGTGCATCCACCAGCACTGATTTCACTCCAGCTGGAGGTAGCATTCATTTTTGCTGGGGAGGCAGACAGTGGCAGTTTTTCAGACAGGGCTTGCACCAAGTGTTTCACTAGCTGGTACCTTAAAGCAGTGCTCCTCTGCTTTCAAGTGTAGACTCTTGCTTTCTGCAGTTTTGCAGGTCCTGGGTCGTAACAAGTCTTCCTACCCTTGTATGAATTCCTGGGAACTGCACCTTCTCCAGGTGTCTTTAGGGCAAAGGAGCCAGCACATGCCAGAGCTACACACCCCGGGATAATTATCTGTAGCTGAATATTCGAATAATCCATAATAAGGATTAAACATTTCTTTAGAGAGAAGGAAGAACCATTCCCTGGCCACTCCTCCATAGTCTAAACCTTTTTCACCATCAAATTCAATCCAAAGTCTTGCTTTAAGGAAATCTGCTCTCTTTACAGCAGATTCTCTTCTCTTTGGAAGTACAAGGCGATCTCATGAATAGTTGCCAGTGTCTCAGTATTTTTTCGAAACACAGCTTGAGATTTCTGCTTAAAGACACTTCTGACTACCTGGGATAATATCATCTTGAACAGAAAGAGGAAGAGAGGATTATATTTTCCAGAGGAACTTATGGAAAAATTCAGTTTAGCCAGGGTTGTGAATGGTTGGGCTGGCAGGAGTACCGGAGTACTCGTGTACCAGCACCCTCATCAATGTTGAGCTTCATCCAGGGTGAGAGAAGCAAATTGGGCCGTGGCTGTGAGGGCAGTTAAATTAGCTGAACTGTATTTTGAGATGGCCTTGAAGCCGCTGTCATGGTTGGAAGTGTGCTGGGAGCAGGGTCCTCCTTGCGGGGCCAAGACAGGGCGTGCCTTTCTGTCCCTGTGATGGAGAAGGGAGGCTGCAAAGAATGACAAGTTGCGTGAACGTGATGTAATTTCAAATCACCACTCCGGAGCCTAAACTTGATTATCAAAGACAGAGCAGGCAGCAATTTTTTAAGCAGGATTGTTTTCTGTAAGCTGCAACAGTATTCTTGATGCTTTTTTCTTTAGAATGATTGGAGATGCAGCCTACTCTTGTGCTGGAATTTTACCATAATAACTTCACCAAGTTTGTAGCGTTACTCATGATTGCTTTAGGTTAGGTAAAAGCAGAGTTGGCTGCAGCATTACCAACACATTTCCATTAGGCAGCCCTAGGTCTCCAGTCAATTCATAATGGAAAGTAATGTCATTATCCACATTTTATAGAGGGAGAAAGTGAGTCACATTTTGGTGAAAATCTTGTCAAAGATCATTTGGCAGCGGTGGAAGTAGTCCAGTGGTCTAGCTACAACACTGCAACAGTTAATATGTGTACAAAGATCAAGAATATCAAAATGACAGGCTAGTGTGAAGAGGTATTTCTGTACTGAAATTCAAGGAGCCATAGCAGTTAAAATCAGTCAAAGATCAGCTTTATTCATATAGTAACTGGAACAGACATAAAATTACAAACAGGTTTTTAGAAACGTTGTCCAGGGGTGGTTACGTGCTGTGATGATTGATGGATTGAATTCTTAATACTCCCTTTGGGTTTACTATAAGCTGCTCACACTTATTATAGATCTACTATATTTAATTTTGTTACCAAGTTAATTGTATTTTCCCTAAGAGCTCCAGCCGCCTGCTGTGTATTGCTGTGTCTTTGCCAATGAACTGCTCCACTTATTGGCTAATAACTGACTCTAAGAATTTTCTTTACAAATACAGTCTCTTTAAATGTTTGATAACATGGTCTGCATTAAGTATTCTTCTGGCTTCTCCTTCAGTTTGCCTTACCCTGAGCACAGCAATATTTTGAGTTACTTAAAGGTTTAGTGCCCTTTTGTCATATTTACTATCAGTATCTGAACTGTAAATATAAAAATTACTAGTTTGTGAAAGCCACTGTAATTGCTCCCAAATCTCCCTCGGTGCAAGTGAATCTTGAAACAAAGGCTTAGAAAGATTAGCTTTGTCGAACTGCGCCGTGTAGCTAAGGAATAAGTGTGAGACTTCTTGAATTTTTTTTAATTTTTATTTTTAGGCCTCTATTACTGTCAGCACTACGCTTTTTTTTTGACATTTCAGAATATCTGAGCATATTATTTAAAATGTCAAGGTAGTATTTATACCAAGCACTCCTGATATACAAACAACAAACCGTACGTATGCTGTGGGTAGTTTGCTCTGATGAAGGCGTACCTACAACGCTCCCTGGCATAGCGAAGAGTGCACAATTGCTGGGTAAGAAGAGCGTGTTGGGGTCCTGTCTGAGGTGTCCAGGCTGCCACCTTAAGTACTGCATTCGACTATGACTAATGCTTTCAGTGTAAGTTTGGTTTCTTGTGCTAGTAGAAATTTTGATGCTGATTGCAGGGAGACTCACAAACTCCCTCCATGCACTTTGCTATAATATAGCTCTTTCCTTTCTTATTACTTGTTTTCCATCATTCCCCAAACAGCGCTGGGATGTTTTCTATCGGTTACGTGCTATATTCTTTAACTCTGCACAGACAGTCTCTGTGGTGGATTTCATTTGGCACAGTCACTGTTGGAGAAGCAAGAGGAGCAATAAACTGGTGCTGGCCACCCTCTATGTGGAATTACTCTTCCATTCTTTAAAAGAAGTAGCTGTCATTTTTACATTTATTCACAAACAGTTTCTGGATAAAGTATTTTAGTTCAGATCATAAACACACCAAAGTTGGGGTCCTGTAAAGATTTACTAATTTGTACCAAAGAGTTCCAAGAGAAGAGGCTGGCCAAGAGCCATATCACTGTCCTGGTGGTCAGGATGCTCTGCTTTGGACATGGGAGATGGAAGTGTAAGTCCCCACACCACATCAGGGAGGTGATTTTCATGTCCAAGCCCAATTAACTAGTCTGTTGCCTACTTTTGGTATGGAATTTATTCTATGTTGGGAGCAACAGATTAATCCCAGGCAGGGAAAGGTCATGTCCTAATATCCTACATGGATTGTAGTTTATCTTTGACCAGACCAGTTGCTTAATCCCTTTAATTCAACCCCTTCTTTCCCTTTTCTCTTCTGACCGGTGGAGATCCTTTGATTTGTCCATACATGAAGTGTACTGCAAAGGCATTACATGAAGCTTGCTCAGATGATGGATGCAGCTGTATGATGTTGTGCTAATTAGGGTGGGCAAAGTACTGAACTAATGTGTCTGTCCTGCTCCCAAGCTCACTCAGTCTCTGCACAGCCTCGCATCGTAAATCCGGTTCTGAGCATCCCACCTCTCAGTATCAACTCTCCCTATGTAGTGTAGTGGTCCTTGGAGATCTGCACCATAAAGAGGATTTTGTGTGGTGGCAGCATGGCTAGGAGTGAGGTACTGATGAGTCCTTGAGGATCCAGCCCCCACACTCAGTCCAGGGAGCTGCTGGAGCAGAGGCAAGACTCACTGGCTGGTTGAGGCAAAGAAAACTGTCTGGTTGTGTCACAGCTCTCCAGGTGCCATTTTCTGGCACAATCCTGTGATCTTCCCTCTTCTTGTGACCCCATCTTTCAGGTAAGAAGCACAGCCTCACATCCGTGCCTTGCTGTCTGCATATCACCTGATGCGGACAAAACAGAGAGCAGCTTCTGCTTGCAGTATGACAGGGAAGTTCAGACAAAATCAGGGTTAAAATGGAGCTCAGAGGCCCCTTCTCACCCCTTGTGCAGAGGTACTGTCTTCACCAGGGCTGTGGCTGTCTAGTAGCTGAGGCTGTTGTGCCTTCGGCTGTTGGTTTTGATCACCTTATGCCGCCGTTCATCTACCGCTCGCGGGGCACATCCTGTGGCCAGCAGACTGGAACTGACAGTCACTGGCTGCTGATGTTAATGTTGCTTCATGGATCGGCTGCTAGGAGCCTCGTGGTGGTTGGCACAGGCAAATTTCTCCTTGGGCAATACTAAGTGTCAGCTAGACAAGAATCCTTGTTGGAGCTGGCCTGGAGATCCAGTGGTCTCTCCTGCCTTCACATCCCCCGTTTGTGTAGCATCACCTTTTGCTGCCCAGGCTGCTGGAGTAGATAGTTTATTCCTTGTAGATCTGAAATTTAAACCTATAAAGAATATAAATCATTCTCTGCCCATGCTGCTGGCAATGTCTAACAGCCCAAACAAAACACTTCTGAATGTAGTGGGATGGAGTGTCTGCAACCCTTTATTGTAGGACTGAGCTATGAACTAAGGGTTCACAAATGTTGGGATGCCTCTTGAAAAGGCTCTGGATAAAAAATGCTAGACATGTTTATAGAGGAAATGCAGACTGTTATTTTTACAGGTAGGTAGGTGCTTTATACTTGTATCACCTGTAACACATTGGGGATCAGGCTGGAGGAAGTATTTGCCTACAAGGAAAGCTGATTAACCTTCACTGTGCCATGCTTCCAACCATTTAAAAGGATTTGCAGACATACAAGCTACTTACAAAGGAGACTAAACTTTTAAGGGAGTTTAATAAACTCAGGCTTCATATAAAGATATTATTCTTTTCACAGTGGGAGTAACTGTCTGTTTGGACAAGTCACTTTGGTATTCCTTTTCAGGAGAAATCTTAGGGAGACAGGGTATCATCCTCATAATGTGCACGAGCTCTGGAAGCCTGTGAGGCTGAAGGTGGAAATGGCTGGGGGAAGTTTTCTGGCCTCTGCCATGCACTATAAATGCATCTTTGTTCTACAGCTGGGGAAGCCTGAGGCATGTTCGCTGATGACACAAAACTGGGAGGAATGGCTGATGCGCCAGCAGGCTGTGCTGCCATCCAGCGAGCCCTGGGCAGGCTGGAGAGCTGGGCCGAGGGGAACCTCATGGGATTCACCAGGAGCAAGGGCAAGGTGCTGCCCCTGGGGAGGAACAGCCCCCGGCACCAGCACAGGCTGGGGCTGCCCTGCTGGGAAGCGGCTCTGCTGAGAAGGCCCTGGCAGTGCTGGTGGGCAGCCAGTGCCCCTGAGCCAGCGCTGGGCCCTCGGGGCCAAGAAGGGCAGCGGTGTCCTGGGCTGCATGGACAGGAGTGTGGGCAGCAGGGCGAGGGAGGCCATCCTGCCCCTCTGCTCTGCCCTGGGGAGGCCGCAGCTGGGGTGCTGTGTCCAGTGCTGGGCCCCCCAGTGCCAGAAGGACAGGGAGCTGCTGGAGCAAGGCCAGCGCAGAGCCACAAGGATGCTCAGGGGATGGAGCATCTCCCTGGGGAGGAAAGGCTGAGAGACCTGGGCTTGTTCAGCCTGGAGAAGAGAAGGCTGAGGGGGATCTCCTCAGTGCTGATCAGTATCTGAAGGGCGGGTGTCAGGAGGGTGGGACTGGGCTCTTCTCAGCGGTGCCCGACGACAGGACAAGGGGCACCGGGCACAAGCTGGAACACGGGAAGTTGCACTGAAATCTGAGGCAAAACCCCTTTGCTGTGCGGGTGCCAGAGCAGCGGCCCAGGCTGCCCAGAGAGGCTGTGGAGTCCCCTTCCCTGGAGCCATTCCCACCCCGCCTGGACACGGTCCTGTGCCCCTGCTCTGGGGGTGCTGCTCACGCAGGGGCTGGATGAGATATTCTCTTGAGGTCCCTTCCAACCCCCACCGTTCTGTGATTCTGTGATTCTGTGAAAGTATTTTTGTTTAATCTTCCTTCGAGTGCCTATTAGGATATGATCCTAAAAGGTAAGCATCTATTAAGGGTGTCATCAAGGCTCCTTCTCTTCAGCGTGGTAAAAATGCACAGCAAGTGCAAATGGTAAATAAAGGATCTTTAGATACAAATGAGGTGGTAAAATGTTAGATGACATTCAAAGGTAGTAAATACGGAGGAATATATTGTTACAAAACATTCATAAGGACAAGGTCTAAGTTAGCTGCTATCACACAAAAAAAGATCTTCAAACTGTGGCAACATCTTTGAAAACGCTTCTAGACGCAGCAGTGCTCAAAAAGAAAAACAGCATGGGAGGGATTATTAGGCAGGAATAAATAACAAATCAGAAACTATCACTTGGCTTATTCTGCAGATCCGCAGCGTGTCTGCGGTTACATTGTGTGCGGTGCTGCTCCCCCACCTCAAAAAGGACAGGCAGAGCTAGAGAAAGGCACAGTGAAGGACATCAGAGATGGCCAATGGTATGGCAAAACTTCTGTATGAGGAAAAGTGAAATAAGTAAGACTCTTCTGCTTGGAACAGATTAACAAGGAGAGAATATGATGGAGGTTTGTAAAAGCAGAAGTAAGGTGAAGATTTAAGGGAGCAGTCAAACATTGTTTCTCATAATGAAGAGACTACGGGGCACTAATGAGTGGTCAAGTGGGAGGTTTTAAAGTAACAACAAATTTCCTTTCACAATATGCACTTTAATGCAAGGAACTCCTTGTAAGACATTGTTTATAGAAAAGCCTACAGACATTCGAAAAATCAGGGAAAAGAAATCTTTTTAGATGCAGCTTAGCAATCTCATGGAAAATGTCACACCACCTGTCTGAGGCATTTGGACCAGGATAGGATGATGCACCCTCTGGAACTGGTTATCTTTCTCCATTGATTACAGCAGGAATGTAAAGGTTCAGTTTAGGCTAGATGTGTACATTTTGGACAGCTAAAGGAAGGTGTGATAATTCTTCTCACCCTTTCTGACAAGTTCTCCTTGGAACCGACTTGCGCAAGACTTGTAGGAAGATAAATTCTTTCAGGTACAAGGTGATGAGCCCAACTTGTGATCAAGTCAGCAAGAATCCAACTTCTCTGTCTCAGTGCTGGAAAAGCACAGGAACAGCAGTCAGTGCCCTGAAAAGAAGCAGATCCAGAAGAGAGTGGAGCAAGACAGGGTGGCTCAGAGTGCAGAAAGGAAGAGGAGAGGCAGGCCAGGTCTTTGGTACCCAACTGGCAAGACCTCAGCACTCAACCGGCATCAGTCACTGCTTATGCTGAAAGGCAGCTATAAGTGCTGAAAGCCATGAGTGTTCCCTCAGCTGCAGTAATAATTCTGCGTATTACAGATTCAACTGGGTTTGTTTTGATGCTTTTGTAATCTCTTAAGTCGCATTCTGAGGCTACTTTCCAAAGCGGTTGCTTGTATTTGTGGCTTTTTTGTTTTTATTTAACACAGTCATGATGTGTCTTTGCCTGTAGCACATCATTTTGCCTCTGGTTTTCCTCCTGTATCTCACCGAGCAATGCTGTCAGGGAGCGAATGCTCTCTCTCAGGTGAACATGTGCACTAAGCAGAGGGCTGCAGTTCTGTTAAGGAGATTGAGATTTGCTCCAAGAAAGCAAAACCTTTGTTAGTGTTTCATTGCCAAGTGTGCCATGGCAAGGCAACCAAAGAACGAGGAGGAATGATGGGCAAATTTCTTATTGCATGTTTTCCCATTTGGTAAGTGATTATCAGTGATTTATTCTGTGAGGTCGACTCAGAGACCCACTGGGCCTGATCTGGAGATGTCTTGAGCTCTCCAAGCTACAACTGAAGCCACCGGGAGCTGTGCTTTGAACATGTAAAGTGCTAAAACACAGTTAAATAACTGGAAAATTGGTGTCTTTGTCTCTGAACCTACTTCCCTGTGTGTAAAATGAGGGCAGCGAGGCCTTTTGATGTTAGCAGCATGTTGTGAAGATGAAGTCAAAAAAGTGACTTTTGCACTTTGTTTGCAAAACTCCCAGTTTCTCCTGTGATGAGTGTCCCAGAAAAGTCCAACAGGGAATTATTCGTGCCCTATTCAGAGCAGAGGTTTGGTGCTGTGCAGAAGATAGGGGCTCAGCTCTCACACAGACTAATAGTGGAAAAATAGTGACATGGTGTCTTGTCCCCACTGTGTCAGCACCTCCAGGAGGTAAGAGACTTGCAGGAAAAATAATGTCATGGAACATGGACTTGAATTGAGGGAGGGGAGTAGAAGTTAGGTCTGAGGTTGTGCTACTTACAAAGTCCTAGAAATGTGAGAGGGGATGTGTGTGGTAGGATCAGGAATGGGGATGGCTCTGTGTCCAAGTCAAGGGATAAGGAGAGGAGGAAGAGGAATAGCCAACCTTTGAACGAGGCATAAATAATACAGCTTTTGGAAGAGGGACAGCTGTACAGGGAAGGGGGTGAGGGGGCTTGCCAGAGCCACTTCACAACAACCATTTTGGGTATGGGGCACGATTATAACAGGTGCTTAAAACCCATCCAGCATAGCCCTGATGGCACAGACAACATTTAGTCTGGCATTTCTGAACATTTTAGTGCTTGACTTTGTAACCTTAACATTAATGGTCTCTGTTCTCAGTGTAATAAATTGAGAGGTAGCTACAGAAGTTTCAGATGCACATCACATCTCCTTGAATTGGAAACATTTGATTTATACCATAATCAAATAGCTAGCAGGGAGGTAATTTATTACAAACAAAGGAAAATGACTGGAAGGCCTTATTCTTCACACCAAATGCTAGGAAATGGTTATTACTGCTCTAAATTTTAATAATATAATAGTCACAGCCCTGGGATTAGTAAATTTATTTCTTTTAGAGATTATGCTAGCAAATGTGTCGGTTCCATATTACACTTCAAACAGAAATCCAGCAGCACCCTGGCTTTGACAGGGGAAGGTGTCCTGCCCTGCAGCATCACTTCTGCCAAATACCATTGGGCTATCATATAAAAAAAAAAAAAAAAAGCCCTTCTTCTACAGAGCCAGTGCTCTGTGGCACCCTTTCAAGTAGATCTCAGTGCCACCCCAAGTACCTTTTTGTCATTAAAACCTGATGCTGCCAGCAGTGTTCAATATGAATTGAGCATTTTTTCTTTTTGAGTAAAGAAAAATACTGGGTTCTTGTGAAGATGAAGATTCAAATAGTGCAGAGGGCGCAGCAGAAATTTAATCACCACCAGACACTGAAAATGTTGTTCATGGCAAGTTGCAGTACTTTGGAAAACAGAAAGAAGTACTACAATTTAAAAAGAATATATTTAGCTAAAGACATTAACAGCTGGCTCTGTTCCTGATGAAAGATTCAATAATTTATGTGATGAATAGCAAATAGTTTTGATGTTATCTGGGTCAGTATTTCAATATGACAGCTTGCTCTGGCTGCAGAATACGTTGGTCTGTGCTGATATTTGACAAACCCCATTAAATACACAAGCCAAACTCTGATCATGTAAACACCAGACCAGAATTAAATGCAATATGTGGGATTGTTAAAGGAAGAACCATACTGCCATTTTCCTTCTGGCCCTATAGGTCACATGCGATTATATCTTGCATAATAAAACTGAAGTGACTAAAATTGGAATGGGGTATTGTGATAAAGAGGGAGAAAGGAAATGATTTTTTAACAACACAGCATCTAGGACTGATTCCCTGGTGCTCTCGAGTTGGATGGACTCTCTGTTGTGGGAGTCTTTTTAGGTAGAGAGTGGCTACAGATAGAGTTGATTGTCCAACCCAGGAGGAAGACCTGGCTGCGATGACCTCTTGAAATGTTGTCTCAGGTGCAGCTTTCAATGGTTTTATGATCCCTGGGGCTCTTGAAGACAGGAGTAACCCTCTGGCACACTAGTATCTGGAGATGCGTACCTGGTCCAGGTCTCTGAAAGAGACATCCCTATTTGTGCTTAGTGGTAACAGGCAACGTACCTCATTTTCTATCAGATTTTAAACAGATGTGTGACATTTGGCAAACATGGGATAAGAGGCTTTATTATAAATAAGAATATCAGACTGAAATGATTGCCCAGTGCTTGTTAGCAATCTGGAAAGCTCTTTAAATACAGTGTCAATGAGAAGGGGAGAATGATATGTGTACCCTGGGATCCTACCTCTAATGGCTGAAAGCAGCAGGCTAGGTGATCTTGAAGGAAGACAGGTGGTGATGCATGTGAATTTTGAAGTGCTTATGAAAGCAGGAAAAAATATCAGCAGAAAAGTTTAAGCAGCAACATGTCTCTCTATGGACACAGAAATAAATCTCCAAATAGCAGAGCTCAAGCAGAAAGTTCAGTGGCAGCCGTAAAACATGCAGTGCCATCTGGGAACAACCTGGATTTAATTAGAAAACTGTTTGCAAAAGAGATCTGCTGTCCCTCCAAAGCTTTCTCCTTGGACATAGTGATAGATCTCCAAGTAGCAGAGCCAGGTTAGGTGTTGGAAAACAGAGCACTTGAACAGCTTTGCCTTTGGTACAAGCAATGGCTGAAAATTGTACCAGCAGAGGGAGCGGGACACCAGATTTCTTTTTCCTACATATGTAATCCAAGGAGATTCCAGAGAGAAACCAGACGTTAAAAACCAGACTTCACCCACTGATCCTTTAGGGAAAGAGTTAGTTGATGTAAGTTTTCTCCCATGGCTATGAAGTAGCTGCAAAGACAGAAAAATAAAGTTTCCAAATATGCATTGCAGCAAATATTATGGAAAAGGCTCACAGTGTTTTTAGGGTACTGGCTAGACCCTTCCAGTTTTGTTTTTAATGTCCTGTCATGAGAGACCCTAGATTTGAGGCATATGACAGAAACAGGACTGAATACCCTGGGTAATGCGGCAGCAATACATGATGAGACCTGGATAAGGAGGCTGGGTCAAGTTCATTGTGTTTGCTGAGGGAAGGTGCCTGGGCTCCTTTGGCAGGCTCTGTGGGACTACATATGCAGCATCAGCAGCAGATCACAAGTCCTGCGCGTCCACTTGTGGGACAGAAAAGATTTCACAGTGCTGGGCTACAAATGTGGCAGGTATGAGCCCAAAGAGGAGGGTGCGTGGAGCTCCAGTCAGAACTATCTGTCACACAATAAAGGTGCAAAAACGTGACAAATCTGACTGGAGAAAATCCAGGGAATCTGAATTCAGGAGGTCCTTCTGGAGAGGGGTCAGGGATGTCAGCGCTGCTTGGCGATATGACAAAGTCAGCATGCTGAGGCTGGGCAGCGAAGAACAATTGCAACCTGCTTGACTTAGCCCAGCATGGTAAACAGATGGAAAGAAAAGGATAAAAATCAGCTTCACCTTCACAGGCAGTTCACACCATAAAAACCTCATTCCCAAAAGGAAAAAGGCTCAGCCTGCAGTTGTACTCCTCCAAAGGGTGATGTATCCAGCCTCCTGAGGCTAGCAGGGAAAGCAGAGCACAGCTGAAGGTTCTGCCCCAAGCCTGGGAGGCCTTGCTGTCACCACATAATTTATCCTTCTGGCTGGCCAGCATGTTTTGAAGGGAGATATGCACATACACACACACACACACACGCTTGGATAATCTGAGTACTTGCCATTGGCCTCTGCTGAGTTGTGCTGCCCTACACCCTCCCAGGTGCAGTTCAGATAACTCAAAGCATGCAGTCAGCAAATCTGTCAGCCCTAGGACAATGCAACAGCCTGCTCTTCTGCCTCCTGGAAGTATACATGACTCAGGATGAAATATCCCTGCCTTTAGAAGCATCAGGATGACATTTTTTTCCCAAGTCAAGTCACACTGGTGACAGTCAGGGCTTGATTCACACCAAACTTAAGAGCCATTAGGGATGTGCTATGAAACACTTCATGGCCTCCAGCTGCCAGTGCAGAAATATACCATCTCCTTAGATCCTCTGTTATACCTGACAATGCTCTGCAGTTTTCTCAGATGCCCCATGGCATCCTAAATGACACCAGGTGATGATGTTTGGGCCAATGAATTGAGCCCTGACTCTCATTAAGAAGAAGGACTCATATTAAGAAGCCTTCTGGAGCAAAAGTGCAACCTGTGTGATGGGAGACTGGGCACAAAGGGTCCTTGGGGAGTAGCTGCAAGCTCCAAAGTGATCTCCAGCACAAGATATGTCAGAAGAAAGGAGGTAAAGGTGGAGATCTTTCTTCTTGGTTTAACTGGCCAGAGTGTAGAGCACCCTAAAGGAATTGGTATGATGTAGGCAGGGAGAAGTGTGGGAAGGAAAAGCTGAGGATAGACTGGACAGCTGCTGCTCAGGTAATACATTATGTCTCACTGGGAGTTTTTAGGGGTTATAGAGCTGATCTGAAGACACCAAAATCTTTACAGTGATGTCAGATGATCAGGTGTCATTCCATCAGCATCTTTTCTGTGTGCAGAGAGAGCAAATCTCTGCCACCAGGAGGTAGTAGAGATTTTTGAGTTTTTCATGCCACTTTTCATGAACTCTTACCGCCTCAGAACACCATCTGAGAAACTTCATAGGTGCAGAGCTATTGAAAGAGCCAGAGCTTTATCATCTGAGAGAGAGCTGCTTTGTAAAACTGCCCAGTGTTGCAGATTTCTTGCCTGTGTTAAATGGAGTGTTGCTCATTGTGGGTCCCGCTGTGCTTCCTGCTGATGTCAAAAGCAATTGAAAAAGTGGCATAGAAGAGGCAGAGGAGATTTCTGACACTGAATCATGAGCTCAGTATTGTCCCAACAGCCATCCATCCAGACGCTTCCACGGCAGTGCATCAGCACGTTCCCTT
Organism: Anhinga rufa; assembly: GCA_013400875.1. Classification (NCBI taxonomy): domain Eukaryota; kingdom Metazoa; phylum Chordata; class Aves; order Suliformes; family Anhingidae; genus Anhinga; species Anhinga rufa. Next base: position 82,886 of record VZTV01098980.1, read on the forward strand.
TCCCGTGATACCAACCTCCAAATCCAGGGACAGGGAGGAGTACTTGAAATCTTATCAGATGCTCAAAAAATCAGTGTGGGTCCCATCACAGCAGTCAGTGTAGAACTCCCAATTCCTCTTTGCCTCCCAAACGCTGAAGACTGTTCAGAGATCAAATCCTGGTTTGAATGGAAAGGGCAGGCATTAGCAGGAAAGTGGCTCCTTGGAAATACCATCATAGATTTATTCCAAAAAGTACCTTGTTTTCTCTCCTTTCTCTATCCCTACTACTGCAGCCAAACTGGAATCTGAAAGTCAAGCCAGACTCAGTTTGTCCACCTTAATTCTCTGTTCCCAAGAAAGATCTGCAGGTCTACATGATCATATCTCTACTGAAAACAGCACAAGAGCCTAGCTGTGGTCATTCACCGTTCTCAGACCTTGCTGAAGAAGGAGGAGTTGAAAAAGTAGAGCAATGGGTATAAACCAGTCCATCGGCAGCTGTAAATGAGTTTAACTCTAGCCATCAGAGAAGGAGGGCAAGAGGCATGGTCAGTACTTCGAAAAAATGGGTCTCAGCCTACCTTAAGTGATGGAGAACACAGTACCCATGGGCTATTTGCATTTGTATGGAGTTCTGTAACCCTTACTCTCTTCTTTTTTTTTGCCACTGAGAATGAGCAGCAGTGCCTTGGATGACCCTTAAGGAGTAAATACCTGCAACAACCAGTTGCAATTTGGACAGAGGCTCTTCTCTGTTTCCCCTCTCTTTGAAACAGGCATCAATAAATTGGCAGTGCTACTGCTAAATAAATGTTTCCAGGAAGTGTTTGGGAGCATGGGCTCAGAGGAATAACTACCTCCTGTCGCTATTTGGAAACAAAAATGATGAGTACCCTGAAAGCTCCTTTTTTTGCTATCTTTAGTTAAAATAAATGTACAGAGCTGGGGGCTTGCATTTTTATAAACCTTGGGGGCAAATGCTAACTACCCCTCTGTCTCCTAGTGCCCCAAGTGGATCAGAGCATGGACACGTTCATACAAATCGCTTTGTAGCGCGGGGACTGTTTAAAGCTGCACTTCCGTCTGGACTACAGGTGAGCAGTGAGAAAAATGTGCATAAGCTATTTCTTCAGGCGCTGCCCCTGGAATGGGTGTGTTCAGCCCTGGCAGTCTCCTCTCGCCCCCTGTCCTGCTGCAGGCTCGGAGCGCAGGTGAGCTCTAAGGGCTCACCCTCAGGAGTGAAAACCACAGCCTGGTTTGGGATCAGGAAGGCATTTTTTTTTCTGGCTCAGATGGTCACCGTTACAGTCTCTGCATGGACACATCTCACTTGCCAGTCTCCTCCTTTTTCAAAATTTCTCTTTCTTTCTGTTCTTTTCTTTCCCGCTCATTCTCATTACTCCTCCTTGTTCTTCAACTTCCCTTTTGTCATTTTTCTGACAGCTTTCTCCTCCATCCTTAATACCATCTTTGTGTCTTAGTTTCACAAAGAATTGATTGTTTCTTGTTCTGCCTCCCTTCAATGAAATCAACTGGCATTAAAAAAGCTGCCTAGCTCCTTGCCAAATCAAAACCTTTTAATATCTGGTGATGCTCTGAAATATTTTGGAACTGGACTTCAAATTTTGTTCCAAGCTGGAATCTCCCCAGTTTTCAAAGAGAGGGGAAAAGCTCTTAAAACCAAGCTGCCGGCTTCAGGCATCTTTACACTAAATGGTCTCATATTGTCAATGAGTCCTCTTTAACCTTGATGCCAATGGAGAGACTGGTCCATCCTTCATCCCTGGCGTGTGTGAGGCAGAGTGCGCAGGAACCGGCTACGCTCCAGGGACTTTCATGGGTACCACTTAACAGAACAATTAGAGGAACTTTAAATGCTACACAGATTTTCTTTTCCCTATCTATGGGTCCAGCATCTTCATGTTTATGCTAGTTTTACACCAGCATGACTTGGCTGAGGGGAGAACTGGGCCCATAACACGCGAAATAATTTTCTCCAAATGACATAAGAGAAGTCCTATTTGCCATGCCTTTTTAAGTTGCTGTCCAAGTGACACATTCTTGTTAAAAACCCCAGTAGTATATTGGAATGAAAACAGTTAATTTGGAATGATCAACTTGTAATCAATTTTTCATTTAAAAGAGTCGCTTGGCATTAAACATTCCTCGATGTGGCAGGCTTTTTTCTCTTTTTTCATATGTTCACAGGCTCATAGGTAAGCTGCACTTGGAAAGAAATGGGCACTGACAGACCAAAGCTACCTGTGTTTTTTATAGCTCACTCCTGATAACAGCTTAGGTCAGAACCTCCTCAAAGAGATGAGGTGGCAGGATTGGCAGTAGCCTTTGCTCATGGAGAGAGGTCACCCCTTTCTTCTCTCACCTCAGGTGACTGGGGGGTTATGTGGAGGAAGATGAAGGAGTGAAGGAGCAGGACAGGGAACTGGCATGGGAAACAGGTGCCTGGGTTGTAAATCTCTAAGCCTGTGCTTGATCTGCTTTAGGATCTCAGGCAATCACTTCAACTCCAAGCATTTTTGCTACCCTTCTTGCCCCGTGTCTTTCCATAAACCCTTTGGGCTGTTTGTCCAACATGGGGACCTGCTGAGCTTTGATCACTGTTGGGTCTTTAGGGTACCTTGCAACATAAATAAGGAACTGAAAAGTAGGAAATGATGCCTCTTGCTTCGCAGAGAAAGACCCAGAGCTGATGTGTCAGAAAACAGGGAAGTAAGGAAAGGTCTGCTTCTTCAGGCTCTACTCATGTGAGGATACTCACTGTTTCATGACAGCACCATCCAGTGGGATTTGAAAGGCAGCTGTGAAATATTCCCAGACTCTTGTTCCTTTCTACTCGAGGCTGTCTGGGAAAGCTGTGAGCAGGAAAAAAAGACACTGGGACTGTCTGTCTGCAGAATCAGCAAGATGATCAGGAGACATTTACATTGTTCTCTCACTTGAGAGGTTATTTTTGCAAACATATGGCCTGGAGTTAAATATGGGTTTTTTGAAAACCTGCAGCCAAATTCTGTGGCCATTAATGGCGTAAGTTGCTTTCTTTCTCTACAGAAAGATATCCATTTGTAGAGTCTGGGGAAAATTCAACCTGTACAACAAGCTCCAGGTTAAATTGCTGCTTTTAAAGCTCTTTTCTGATCAACCCTTAGAATTTAGTCACAGAGCGGTAAATATACAAACCTCTCTGCAAAATCACTTTAGCATATTTATGCAACTAGCGACTTTGATGGGCCTGTTAACTTGAAAAGATGAAACAAATAAGTACCCATGTGCCCCTAATCATGTGTCTTTTTCTTGGTAATAAATGGTAGTTCATACATCTTACTCAGCTAGGCTTCCTCTGCACTCCTTTAACCATAACTTGCAAAAAGCCTAATTGCAGAAAAAGCGATCTGCTTGATTTTTCTTAAAAGAATAATTGTCAGCATAGTAAGAATTCAGAAAAAAAACCCGAAGCTGCAATTCATTATAAGCTTTCAAAGAGACAGAGGGTACTACTGTGCATCTACTGCATAGAGTGATGTTGGAAGGGAACCATAGTCGGGAGCAATTTCAAGAATGGTTTTGCTTATATTATCATCTAGTGATGTTTAAACATGCACAGCATGTCCTTGAAAGCCTAGGGATAACAGGAAGAGTGAAGATGAAAAATTAAGCCAGAACTAAAGTGTTCGGAAAGAATCTGAAGCTTAGAGTTGTTTCTGGGCATGTTAGTTTAACCTTCAAATGAACCAGTCATTTCTTTCCTTCGCTGCAAAGTAACACTTTTAAGTCCCAAAATTTGACTTTGAAGCTGAGATCAATGCTGGTAATGTTCTCATAACACCAACTCCCACTGGAGGTGAAATTGGGAAGGGGGGGGACTTGTGGTTTATTCAGAGATTCCACACAACACACCAGGCAAGTGATTTTTGCATCAGCTGTGCTTCCCTAACTAGGACAGAGAATTTTAATCTTGCAGATGGGGTTAGAGCCTTACCAGCTCCAACTGACCCGGCACCTCTCAAAGCCAGCTAATATATGATGTGGCTCTCAGCCGCTTCATCCCCATGGTCTGTGAAATCCTGGAGGGGTGCGGGCTGCTTAGAACACTCCAGAGATCAGAAGTAAAAAGAAAGCGTCTCTTGTGAGTTGGTGTAAATTCACCATTTGACAGAAGTCTGTGCTTCTATTGGATGAATACAAAAACAATCTATGATTTGAAAACCACTAAAAGTAACTAATCTTGTCTCATAGCTAGCCTAAAAGGGGATGAGGAAGCTGTGAAATGAGCTATGCCTTGAATTTCTGAGTTATATGTGGTTGATTTATCACTGATTCATAACTGCCCTTAGTATTACCTAGCCACGTGTCAGGAGACAAGAAGTCAAGATCAAAAAGAGCATTTAATACCTTAAGTGCATTTATTATATCTGCATTCATACACCAAAAAACGTTGATCTTCAAAGCACCGTACAAACGCTAACCGGCTAATGACTCCCCATGCAAAGCCACAGCAACAGCTATTTTTAATACATCTATTACTTGTTTGTGCTCATAAAAGGCTGTTCTCTGCCATCAGCTTATTTAGCCAAACACAGAAGGGAGAAGAACGAATGTGAACAGAGGAGGAAGCAAGGAATATGAAATGGCTTGACTGGGCTCCCCATGCACCAGTTAATGGAAATGGCTGGACAGAAAAAGAGTAGGTGAGGATAAGGTATAAAAGAGCCACAAAACAAGGAAAGGGCTGGAAAAAAGTGAGTAGATTACTAGATAGAAATAATCTTCAGGGAAAAAAGGCTAGTTACTAATGATTTCAGTCTAGCAGAGAAGCATAACAAGCACCAGCAGCAGGAAAAGTCAAGTAATTCAAAGCCTGCTTTTTATTAATGAGTTACAAAGCCAAACGGAGACTTTCTCACCTCTTTTTTCAAATGCTGGCAAAGATTTAGAGGGCATCCTATGGACAGACCTTAGTTAGAGCAGGTGTACAACCCGCCTGGGTGGCGGAGGGCAGATATCCCTTCTTCTCCTCTGAACCTTCCTGGAGCGTGGTACAGCAGAGCTGCCACGGCCGGGGCAGCGTGCCTCCCAGTGACACGCAGAGAGAGCCACGGGCTCCTCAGCTGGGACGTGGGCAGCAGGCGGCGGTGAGACCTTCCCCCCTCTGAGTCCTCCGAGGCCACCTTTGGCCTCTCTCCTTTCTCTGGCATCTGTGGGCAGCCCTTGGGAGGACAGATCTGAGGACCTGGACCTGCAGGTCTGTGGTTCGCAGGTCCGTCTTCCTCAGAAGATGTCAAGCCCTGAGATGTCCCTTTCAGGACATCTTCCTTCACCGGCCGTCAAGCCCTGAGGTACTGGCGTGTGGGGAAGTGCTGACCATCCCGCAAACCGCACCAACCCCCCGCAGCTCCACAGACAACCGCGTCCCTTGGGCAGGCACCAGCCTGGGGAGGAGGATTTGGGGTGTGGGGGGGGTTGCTTGGCAGGAAAGGGGTGACACCAGGGTTTCTTTACACAGACCAAAACTGCCTGAGCCCGAGGGCCCGCCGCGCTGAGGAGAGACCCCCTCATCCGGCCGGGAGCACCGAGGCCGACTCGCAGCCCCTTCCCGCCTCAGCGGCGGGAGGCGGCTGCTGTCCGTCCCCCTCCCGCTTTAAATGACGGCGGGAGTAGTGCGTGTGCGTCCGT
>VZTV01098980.1:89015-100153 GCA_013400875.1 Anhinga rufa
GCTCCCCTCCGCCTTCACCGGGGGGGGGGTTGGTCACCGGGCGCGCCGCGCCGGGAAAGTTTGGGTGCCGGTGGGTCCCCCCGGGCGGCCGCCTCGGTGTGAGGCTCCTGGGCTCCTCATCTTCCTCACAAAAGTAATTAGATTATTCCAGAAAAGCGGGGAGTCGCCGAGGGGTTTTCCTTCGTGCCATTTTAATACGAGACACTTGTGGTTTGGGGGTTGGTTTGGGGTTTCTTTTTGGTTTGGTTTTTTTTTTTTTTTTTTTTTTTTTAAAAGAAGTAACTGAAATTAAACCAGCTGGTCCTACAGAAATTCACTATTTTTGCTTCTGAAGTTTTTAATTGGGAGCAGCGGGTTTCTAGCAACTGGGAGAACCTTAGTGGGTTTCTCCAGAATTGTGGCTTGTCCCAGTGCTCCGCGGAGCTATTTAATGGGGAAGGCTAGGCTAACGAAAGAAATGATTCATTTTTACCACTGAGGATGTGGATGCATTAGGGTTTTATTGTCGGATAGTTGCTTTGCAGCTTGCAAAAGCTACAACATGCTGCAGCTTAAAAAACAAATGGAGGCGAAGGTTGGTGGGGGGGAAAGGAAAGGCAAACCCCCCCACCTTAGTGAGGTGAGCGCTAAGGAGCAGACTTTCTTCTGCGTATTTAAACTCCCCTTGGAATCGGAGGAGGTGAACTGCTTTCCAGAACAGGCAGTGCAGTACTCTCCAGCTCTAATAAAACAGTAAACCAAAACACAATTATTAAACTGATAATATCAGATAAACATGTCTGTGGGCTTTTTATGGCAAAGGAAAGCCATGCATTGAAACCACCGAAAAAATAAATTGTGTAATGGTCAGCTGAAAAAGCAAATGGTCAAGCCCAGTGGTTTTATTCAGCTGTTATTCATAGCATGCTAACAGCATGGCAGGTGTTAGGATCATTTGGTGAGGTCGGATGGTTCGCCTGTAGTCAGAGGAGTTGGGAAGAAGCTCAGAGCAATCCAGAGGAATGGCTGCATGACAGTCCAGGGACGACTTAAGTCCGAGCTAGGTGGGACTTGTGTCCCAAATTCTGCAGTGGCTCCAGAGGATCTCTACAGATCTACGAGGGAAGGATGTGGATGCTGGCTTAATACTTTGTCGCAAGTTTGTTTCAGTGGCAGAATGCAATTTTTCAGCCTGCAGCAACACTCCCACTCTCTATCAAAATGCAGACCTGAATTCAGTGTTGGCAACACAAGTGGCTCTGCACGGGCGCATCAGGGAGGCCAGGAGGCGACTACCCGGATAAAGAAAAGCTTTCTTAGTCCAGGACCCCCAGGTTCTGCAGATGTTACAAATCACATCTCCTTAAAATTAGATAAAGCTGGGAAAGGCCAAGGGTTTGAAAAGTGCTGACTCTTGGGATTTTATTGCAAATCTCCTAGCCTTTTGTACCTTTGTTGTAGACTGGGTGCTATGGCATAACAAAAAAGTGATTAGTATCTCAGGTTTTGATGCTTGAAGAAAATAAGCAAAAATTGTCATCATCACGCTTAAAGAGGAAGACTGGAAGTGCGTAACCCAGAGAGGTATCCCAACACTCGGATGCCCTTAGGTAAACGAAAAGTATGCACCCCTTCTAAACTATGAATGCTTTTAAAAGCAGTCTCATAAGTTTTGAAACCATCATCATCATTGTTGGAGTGCTTGCAGTTGGCAAATGACTACCTTATCCTCATGGCTGTGTGTTTTGGGTTTATAAAGTTCTTTAATGTGTTAGGATTTTCATGAAGACGTTCTGCCCCTACCTGGGGAAAAACCAGGCATCCTGAACATACAGCCTCTTGGCACTGAGGCAGTGAGAGTTGCTCTTGGAGGTCCTGGCTTGAAGATCTTACTCGGTTCCTGTGTCTGGGCTGAAGTATAGCCTTCAAGTGGTGTTGCTTCAAGGTGTTTTTGACAGTACTTCTGCTAGCTAATTGTTCAGCTATGGCACTGTCAAAATGCACACACGCAAGGTGGGGAGTTTGTACAGCTACTTATTAATGTACTTGATATCTCAGTTTATTTTGGTGAGGGCATGATTTTGTTGCTGCTATTCAAATATTTAGTGCAACTGAACAATGGCGGTGCCTTTTGCTGGAGAGCAGCAGGCTGGTGGCGTGCAATGTGCTCAAAATTTCAGGTAGGTTGTGTCCCTACCCTCCCCAGTGGCAGAGGAGCCGTTGTCCTGTTGTATGCCCAAACCTGTAGCATGTGCAGTCATCTGCTTACACTGTCACCTTGGTCCTGCCTGGGTCTGAAGGGTGCCTGAGGAAGAAAGCAGCTGAGGATGAGCTGTTGTCCCCAGGATGGCTATGTGCTGTCTGCTTCTTGGGTATCCCTCAGGTCTGATCCGAGAGCTGGCCAGGCACCAGATGGGGGTGTTATTTGGATGATGACAGCATGCTGATGGTCACTACCTTCCTTGAGGCTCCTCCTTGTCCCCAGCCTGCTGTGCTAGCATCCCTGCAAGGGACAGGGAGATCTCCCTTGATGAGGAAATGGGAAGGCAGGGGATGGGTGGCTGCTGTTCTGCTCACTCTTGGGGCGTCCTGGAAAATGACAAAAAAAGCGCCCAAGGCTCTGTGAATTGTGCAGATGATTCACATCCCTCCCTTAGTGGATTTGCATGTATTCCATGGTTTAACAGGAGATCATGCCTAGCTTTCTGTCAGTGAAAGCTAAAGACTAGTCACAAATTGTCTTGAAATCTAATGTCAGAGATCTGTAGTGTTCAAGAGCTGTTATTACAAAGTACTGCAGTATCTTCTAGAGACTTTTGCTTCATCTTCTATATTTGTGTGCACTAACCTACTTCAGACTTGGGACTGTGCATATGATGATACTTTTTTAATTTTAAGTCAGGCACCTTTATGATTTTATTTATCCTTAAAAAAAAAAACCTCTTGAAGAAGGAAAATACTTTCTTTATTTCTCCGTGAGTCATCTGATTAAGCAGAAGCATGTATTTTGGTCTGGTATTTGTATCTATATATACTGCAAAAAAACCCCATATCCTGCATAATAAGTCACAGGAACTGAAGAAAGATATGATGGGTTTTTTTCCCCCCAACCTGTTCCTTAGATGAAAAGGGCTCTTCCCAATCCCAGTCATCCAGTACCTTTGGATGCGTGGCTTGATCCCTCAATTCCTGCATTTAAAATGTGCAGAGTATATGTGAGGTCTCTGGCTTCTGTGGGAAGAAAGAGGGACTGTGTCTCTATTTCAGTAAATTTCTTCAAAGTCACTCCATAGTTTCGCAGGGCATGGTGCTGGTGTAGAACAGAGGCTCCAGCCTTTCACCGGAGGCTGCAGATGGTGCTCCCATGTTCGTGACCCCTTGGCTTTGTGTTTCAATGTGTGTGTTTTAACTTGGTCTGATCCAGCTTTTCCATCTCCACAAACAGTGGGAAACCCTATTCCCTCTCTTGATCTTTGCCATAACTTCATTCTTCTCTTGCTTTTTTGCTGGTAATACAATCATGTTTAGTGTCTCCAGCTTTAAGAGTCTGTATGGGTTTTGTTGTTGGTTTTTTTTTCTTTCTTTTTTGACTCTTTCCAACTGCCACCCCATCTGCCTTTCATCTCAGTACTGAAAGCTTTTTTACTTTCACACTACAAAGTTCCTTTACTTCAAGTCTGTCCTAACACCTTTTCTGTGCCTTCCACTGAATTAAAACTGCTCCAACCAAAGTTTCTCATCTCATCTTCATCAGTTTCACCAAGTCCACCTCCAAGTCAAGCAGTTTCTGCCTCTTTTCTTCAGTTTCTTTACTGGAGATCTTTTCACCATCCACAAAGTTTTATGTTTTTGTTCTGGCTCTCAGCATTGCAGATCTGCATTTCTGTAATGCCATTTTCTCAGGCCTGGACAAGAACAGTGTAACCGTACAGAAAATGCAGTGGCTGCACTTGTTCTCCGAGCTCTTTACACGGGCCATCACCTTCTCTTTTTCTTCATGCTTGGAGAGCTTCTCTTAATATGTAAAGCTTATTTCTACCCTTCTGGTGTCTCTCATTCAGATCTGGAGGGTTTGATTCCCACTGCAGCAGGCCGTGAATGCCAGTCACTTGCAGGCACTTGCTAGAGTTTTAAATGCTTGTATATTGTCCCATGTTGCTTCGAGCTCCCCCTTCTCCTCTCCTTCAGACCTGCCTTGAGACCCTGGAGTTGTGTAAGCTGCTGGGAGCAGAGGGTGGTGTCTCGTGCCTATGCAGCAGTGGGGCCATCGGCTCTGTTCCGGGGCACACGGTGTGATACTGGGTGACCGCTCCTCTGGTGCAGCTGCATGATCAGATGTGTCTGCCAGGGAACTGGAAAGCCCTTACAGCAGTGTGTGTCCTGCTGAAGAGAATAAGCTTTCTGTTTTCTTACTTCCCTAGAACAGCTCAAGCAAGGTTTTGTGGTTTAATTTGGCAAGTTAAGCCTCAGGTCAGCAATGACCTTAAGCATCTGCTTAAGTGTGATCTTGCACTAAGCCACTGGGCTTTCACAGTGTGTTTAAAGTTAAGTCCATGCTTAATTGCTTTGCTTAATAAGACTGGGATTAGAGGCACGCTGAGCCAGCATCAGTGGCTTAGCACTTCGGCTCTCTGAGCAGAGTAAAAGGCTGTGGAGGGGAAATCTAACTCCAAAACATCGGAGGGAATTTTCTTCTGGTTATTACAGCAGCAGTGCCAGCAGCTTTGCTGCAGTACGAATCACATGGCAAACCGAGATCATCTCCGTGCTTACTGAACACCGTGCCCTCCTGGTGGCTTGTCACTTCCAGCAAGAGGAACAAAGTCTCAGTCTGTTTACTGGAGGCACCCAGCTGCTTCTCGAGCAGTTCGCAGAGCCCTTGGTTTCTCTGTACAGAGCATGCACAGTGGGAGAGGCTAGGAAGGGAGCAGCTGAGGAAAGGTGCTTTGAAATTTTTGGTGGATGAGGCTGATTTCATCGAGCTGTCTTTGAGGGTGGCTGGGAGGGCGGCAGTGGTGTCTGAACCAGCCTCTGTGTGACCTGAAGAAGTCTCAGGGCTGCTTCAGCTTGTACCAGTTGTGGCAGCTGCTCCTGTGCCACCTGATGCTGGTTGGGTTGCAAGGACTCCAGATGCAGGCCTGGGCTGGAATGAGCTTTATTTCAAAGCCCTTCCTTTACTTCTGGACAAGGATTTTTCCATAAGAGAGTTATTTTCAGCCCTTCTTTTAGGGAGTATGTGCTGCAGTGGGGGCTGGATTGCAAACTGTAGATTTAACAATCTTTTTCCGCACCAGCTCTGGGGGCACAAGTGGATGTCACGGCATGGGATGCAGTCCTTGTTGTAGTTGCTTCCTCCTCACAGGCTTGTCTCTCTGTTCAGGAAAAAAATATAATTAAATAAATGTATGGCTGTGTATCAGCACTGGTAGCAATCAATTCTGAAGTAATTTCTTTCAGCAAAACAGATTTTAGAAATACTCCTTTGCCCACTAATTTTGGCAAGACCAGGTATGTATTCTTTAATGGATTAGGGCCAGACTTTGTGTGGATTTCTGTTTGTGCTGGAAGGGACAGTATGGCAGCTTTGCTCTTGTGGTTGGAGTGTGGGACCTCCCCTTCACCTGGTGTTTTGGAGGATGAGGGGGTCTCAGCTGGCAGGAGAAGGAACTGGTTCAGCCCTTGGGCTTGTCAGGGACTGACCGTTTCTTTGGGTCAAACCTGGAGAGCTGAGCCATGAAACTGTGGTACCCAAGTATGCTAAGGCATACAGGTGTGGTTCTGAACAACTGAGGGCAGCAGGGATGAATTTAAATCGGGAAAGATGCCATGGGGACCAGGGTGATGGGGAGCATACCCTTGCAAGAAGGGACTGACACAGGTTGGCTTGTGTAGGCTAGCCAAGATGGGAACATGGCTGCTGCTCCAAATACATCTTGGGAGAATGAACAGGGAAATGTAGGAAAGAATTATTTAAACTGAAACGGCATGTTGGCACACAGACAAATAGGCATGAACAGGCCATGAATAAATTAAGGCTGGAAATTAGCAGAAGGCTGAAATTAATGGCCAAAAAGTCTCTCCCAGTCTTACATACTAAATAATTCTTATTTCCCAAGCTTTAAAGATGCCTCAAAGTTTGCCAAGATTTTTCAGAAAAATTACTCCTATTTGGCAGGGGAAACTGAGACAGTAAGGTGGCGGGGAGGGATGTTCGTTGGCCAGAGACTGTGCAGAACAAGCCATAATGTTTGATGGAGCGATCTCTTCCTCCACTGGTGACTGCACAGCAGGTCTTGTGCTGAACTGGGCCTGGTGCTAAGGTTCGTAGAGGTGCTTTCAGTAACTTGGTAGCTTTCTACATGTGCTCTCTGCCTTCTTTTCAGTTCCTTTGCTGCCTTGTGCTCATTTGCTCCAGCCCTTCTTGCAGAAAGGCTTCCTTGCTGCCTGGCTCTCTGGGCAATGGCTGAGCCGTGGCTCGTGCTCCCACGTGGCATGGCTCTCTGGCAGCCCGCTGCTTCGCCTCATTCGCAATGATTCACTTGAGGTGGCTTTAAGCTCACTCAGCTTGCTGCTATCATGGCAGCACGGAGCTGCACGCTGCCTTCTTTTCTTGTTTTTCCTAAAAGAGTTGCTGCTGCATATAGCTCATTAAGAAATGACCTGGGTATGCTGTGAGCTGCTGGCATTCTTTTGGAGTGCACAGAAGACACATCCCTTATTTTTACTGTCCTTCCAGCACTCTTTCCCTTATGTTGTCTTCCCCTTCTTACTCACACAGGCAGATGCATCTCTGGTCTTGACTGGTAAAATCATATTCCGAAGTACCAGATGGTTCTGAGCAAACTTTCCCATGCTTGCGCGCCTTTCTTTTTTATTAGCAGTTTTTAAAGTTTGCAATTTTTTCTTCTGCATATTTTGAAATCGGTAGGCTTTTGCTCAGCTACCTGCATAGGAGTTCACCCATGAAAGTGAATTTGTGGCTTGCTGTTTGTTGAACAACTGGTAGCAGGAATTTTTTCACACAAACCTGCTGCTGGATGATCACAGTAATGAATAATGAAAATGCCTGCAAAAAAAGTCAGTATCTCGTTGTGGCAAATGTGCAAATAGGGTGGGGGGGAGGAAAAAGTGAAGTGCTTAACTGACTGGTTAAATTATTCACCAAGTGGACCAGCTCTACTTAGTGAGACTGAAAATCTTTTTTTTCTTGGAGTAAGGTGAAGTGGGACTCCCTGGTGGCCTACAGTTTGGGCCAGCCCTCTGCAGAATGGCAGATTTCACTGCACAAGGATGGAATCTGTAACGTTATGCCTAGCTAATACCCGGGGTATGGCTTACGCAGCGGTGGCAGAGCTGTTAAGTGAGAGCATCCCAGGCACTTTGAGTGGCCACAGTGAATTTATTCAAAGGCATGCAGTATGTGTTCACGTCACAGGCTTTTGGTCTATCTGCTACACAAAGAAGACCTTTCTGTTACTTCTCTAAAAACATACTGGTTCTTCCTAGGCTTCCCTTGCAAATTCTCTTGATAAAATGGACTTGCCCTTTCCTGCGTTCTGCTGGGCTGGATCAGGGGTAGCAGAGTGAGGGAGTGAGAAAGGTGTCTCTGCTGTCCTTTTGTAGAGGCAAGGAAGGAGGAGCTGATTTGCCTCTGTTCTAGTTTCTATATGAGCCAAGGCATGGGAGCGGGATTTGGGTCTAGGGTGGAAGATTATGTTTCTTGCTGTTTCTGGCAATCCTAAAAGCTGTTCCTTTTCTCAGAGCTGTCCACTCTATTTTGTTTGATGCAAGAAGAGCTCCCCTGCCTATTTTGATTCTCATTCAAGTTTCCAATTACTTTTTGGGGGGAGGAAGGGAGAGGCAAGCACCAGCATGGCAGTTGATGGGCCAATACGACTCCACCAAAACAGTTCCATCAAATCCACTACTAAACCGGTCATAGACCTGGTAGTGATCTCTCCAACCAGAGCGAGAAAGAAATTGTAGCTTGAGGCCAACCTGGCGACTCTTCCAGTTTTATTCTTGTTTCGGGCATTTTGTGCTTGCGTTATGACTGGGAAGTGGCTGTTTATGGCACTGAAGCAGTACTGCTTGAGCAATTGCCAGCTGAAGCAATATACAGTACAGCTATCTCTCTTCCTGCAGAGGCTTAGTCTTCTGGGGGACATTTTTGATGAGGACTAACGCACACCTTTATTATTAATGGGGTAGTTGGAGATACTGTGCACTTCACTTAAAAAATAGTTTCCTATTGGGGACTGATTTTTCATATGATTTATAGGAACACAACTGTGCAGGTCCATCCCAGCTAATGAGCATCAGACACCTGAATGTCTAAGGACAGTATCGAAATCATGTGCTGCTGTGCCTGTATAAAATAAGCGTGAAACAGGGCTGGAACACATGTTCTCTGTCAGAGTGCTCTGAGACAGAAAAGTGATTGCATTAGTTTGTACAGCACGATTTATATTTGGCATCTTGAATTAAGATGGCGTAGCTGTTACAGTGCAGTTGTTATGGCCCTTTTCTTTTATATGTCTAAATCCTGGGACTTCTTAATCCTTTTGTAGACAAAGCTTGCCATGTGGAATTTGCAGTCTCGGAATTGTGTGGGTGCAGATTGGGGTTTTTCTCTGCAGTGCCAGAAATAACCTGTTGTGTGATGCATTACAGGGGCTAGAATTTGTAGCAGCTTGTGTGCAAGTGGGATGCTTCGCAGTGCTCCACCAGAGGAAATTCTTCAATGCTGACAGCATGGATGGTAGGAAGGTGAACTCTTCTTGGTGTTTCTGTACCATGATTTGGACTTCTACCTGAGGAGGATTGGTTCTACATGTGAGAAAGCACTTACTCAATTCTCAGTACTCAGTGAAGCTGCTAACACAAAGAGCAGGTGGAAAATGATTGAACTTAGCATTTACTGGGAAGATGGAAAAGAAGAACACATCTGATGAAGTTTCCTAATTTTCTATCAGTTCTCGCTTCTTTCCAGGGTGGGCTGGAATGGAAAAAAGTGAGGAATTAGTTAAGAAGAAAACTTTAAACTTTGAGAACATTTCTTCTGAGAAAAAAATTCAGACTGGTGAAGCGTCTGGAATATCACTAAAGATATGCCACTTTTCACATGCATTGAAAAAAAAGCACCTTGGAGGAAGGAACAAAAGACATTTTTCAGCTGAAAAACATAGTTGAGCTGTTGTTGGTGTGCCAAGCCATATGTGTCCTGTCGAGGTGATTCATCTAGTACAAGGCCTGCCTTCTGTCACTCTTCTTGGGGGACCCTTTGGCAATAGGCATGGATTTATCTGTGGTTATGTGGCACAAAGCTTGACGCTTTGGACTGACTTCAGTGTGCAGTTAAGTGCACAACTGTCATCCGACCTAGTGTCTTCGTGGAGGTGTGGGTCCAGGAATATGCCTTCTGAAGGCCATCGGCTCTCAGATGCAGACTTCACTGGCTGTTCAGCGGGTCAACTTAAAAGGCTGAGGTTGTACTTTACTTGTAGATGCACTGCGGCAGGCGAAAGCGCTGAAGAGCTGCTTAGCTGGGTTTTCCAATGCATCCTATTTGTTTCCACACATTCAGTGTTGGAAAGGAGGTTAATTAGATCAAATTAGGGCAAGTCTGTTTCTAGTTAGGGTCTGTGCAGTGTCTTTGTGCGCATCTGCTTTGAAGTGAATTCAGAGCAACTGTTTTGAGCATCCTTGTGAAGACAGGCATCCTCAGCTATGGGCTTAGAGAAGTCAGCTAGAAGAAAAGATGTCTGTACGTGGGCAGACTCTAGAGAACTTGCTTCAATGTAGGTATTTACACTGTGCACAGATGCAGCAGTGGCTCTTCTGAGAGCCGAAGTTCCTAAGGCAGATGCCTGGAAATACCACTCTGGTGAGTGTGGACATGTGATTTTGCTGCAGTGTTCTCAAATTTTGCATATGTAACTTTTACAAGCACTTCTTTGAAAATGTGCCTCTCTATTATAATTGGCGTAAAACATTTATACAGTGTAGTGAAGTTACATAGCACTTTGTAGAGATAAGACATTCCTTATAGTTTACTGCTTTAAGGAGGCAAACAAAACAGGAGGTACAGCTCTCAGATTTACGCTTAGTAGGGGAATGGAGGGTAGAAGAAATCTATCACTATCACTGTGTACATTATTAACAGATGTTGGTTTTGGTCTCTTATTTTAGCTGGGATCTCAGATTTGCTGTACAAATAATAGTAAGGGACAGACCTCAGTTGTTTGGATTCAGATTTACTTTAGTTCCAAAGCTGCTCCCAGATGTGGGATGTTCACAGCTGAGCATGTTTTTGGTTTAGTTGTAGACAAAAGTTAAGCCTCTTTTTTAGGATTTTCTTATGAGCACAGCTCTGGAGAACAGCATTAAGGTTCAGATCATTTCCTCTGCTTCCCACCCCATGGTGAAGTGGTCCTGATGACCTGTTACCTGGCAAAAGATCACCTTAGATCAGAAGAATCCTGTGGTGGTTTAATGACTGTTGCCCTTCATGTCCTCCCTGTGGGTGATGGATGGTGTGTGGCTGGGTAAAACAAGTTATCCCATTTTGTTCATGTTCCCCACATTTTTCTGTTTCCCTACCTGGGACTGAGGACAGGTACTGTAGTTTAGAGCAGCTTGAATTGCCAAATATCCTTTATGCACATGAAGAGAAGATTTATAGGCCTTCATTTGAGGGTTAGTCATTATCTCCTGTCACATTCAGATATTCAGAAGCAGGTCTCTCGGGAAGCCAGCTGGCATACACCAGTGCTGTTCGAACCGAGTATGTGGATCCTGGGTCTTCTGCTGCATTTATGCTTTTGCTGTGTATTTCAGTGGCTTAAGCCATTCTCCTTGGCTTTGACTTTCCCTTTTCACCCTGTCCATCTCCCTTCTCTCCCTGCGTCTGTGGCATCAGACTGGGCTTGTTGAGGAGAAGATCTGAAAGGAAATACATTGGGTGCCTTTGATGTGTAGAGCCTTTTTTTTATAGGCTATGAACAAAAACTGTGTCTGTGTATTCCTAAACTGAAGAATACGTGATTGCTGTTCCCAGCTTCCCTCTGAGAGCAGGCTTTGACATCATTCATACTCTATAATTGATGGTATTTTTGTAGCAGTCTGTTAAGGTCTGGAAGAAAGTAAAAGGGGTGATT
>VZTV01098985.1:4428-32432 GCA_013400875.1 Anhinga rufa
CGAAGGCAGTTACGGAAAACACTAAGTGTCGGATGTTGTCTGTGTTACCTCGGTTTGTCTCCTGCATGTCAGTCGGTGCCCAAGTAATGCCCAACGACTTCTGCTACGTGTCCCCTGACTGCTGTGCACTGGTCCGGGCAGGTAGTTACGTGTAAGCGTTAAATGATTTGGCTACGGCAGTTTTCAGTTGTATAATGCTGGAACGTGTTTATTTTCACCTCAGCATTCTTTCTCCCACCTTATCCGCCGTCTTTCCTTATTCCTACACAGCCCTTATCACAGAAGTATTTATTTACAATTCTTTCTCTGCAGGCTGATATCCTACGCAGAAAGTGAGACTGAATACCGTGCACATGCTGATTACTGGAGGAGAGGCTGAAGGACATTCTGTTTTGATTTCACAGTGCTGTTTTCTTTGGGGTGATAGGAAGAATTTGGTTCTGTTTTGGAAATAATTCAGATCTCTAATGCAACTGAACTTCAGTAGCCTTTTTCGCAGCACAGATTTAAACAAATGAGTTTTTCTTAAAGATGCAGAACCTGTTGCTAATAAAAAGTCTTACTGATCCAGATGCATCACACCAGATGTCTCTGAAAGACCTAGCGGTTGAAGCATGTGGTATGCTACTTGATGAAAGTGACCGTGACTTGAATGAAAGGACAAATAATGAAGAAATTATTAATCATGAAGTAATACGGCAAAGCCCCCCTGTAGTGAGTAGCGAAGGGAGAAGTTCTGAGGGGTTTTCTGAGGGCAGTTATGGTACCTCAGAACCCAGCGGTTCCTGGGGTGATTTTGAAGGCTTCCAGGAGTCCTTAGACAAATCGGAGAGATTTGGTCATAATGCTGAAGTTTTGGTGAAGTCAACAAAAACTTCTAGTGTTGATACGGACTTGAGCAGCAGGCATTGTAGCACTTCTGCTGGTCACTTCAGTTCTGAGCCATCTCTACACAGTGGGATACAGGAGGCTTCAAGCTCTCTAAATGAGGTAAGTGTTAATAGTAAACCACAGACCAGAAATGTTTGTGTTACTGCTTCCTACATCTCAAGATCTGTATCTGAATGTCTTCTCTATAGAGGATAATGTACACGGAGAGAAACTGTCAAGCGACTTTGCAGCTAACTCAAGTGGAACAAAAGCAACTTCTTTACAGTGTTTGACAAATACTTAAGTTATCCTGCTGGAGAGCTTTAAAGAATGTAATGCGCTACTTTGCTTCTAGACACTAGGAATGAGTAAGCGCGTAGAAACGGTGGACCTTGCTCTGAAGCACGTGCCATTTAAAAGCTAGGCGAGAATGAGCACAGGAAAGAAAAAATCGGGAAGGTGGGTAACAAAAATGGGGTGGACACAAATTCTATGGTCTGTCTGCAAGCTTATTGAAGTAAACCAACATAAAATTGAGCTAGAAATTGGCAAAACTAATAACTTTTGATATTTAATATACAGCCTGAGTAATCCAACAGTCGTTCTGGAGTTTTAGAATGATTGTGGGTGGATGTTAATGACACCAAAAAAAAGCATAGAAATAATGTAATATAATTAATTTTCTAGCATGGGATGTTACATTCACTCATACAATGTAAGAACTAATAATCTGAGTAAATAGTATAATATGTTTGTATCAGCACAAAAAAGGGAAGTAACAAAAGGAAAATAAGACTGTACAAATACAAAACAAAACACCGTCATTCTCACTACTTTTATCCTACTTTGTTCTCTTTTTTTTTTAAAATGTTTTTAAAATGTTTTAATTGGCCAAGACTTCCAGGGGGTTAATCAGTAGCAGTAATAGCTTACTGCTTGTAGTCTGTTAGATGGATTTTAGTATGCCTAGGGAACTGAGGGTTTTCTGGAGACAGGCTTTCTTGCCCTTGCCTGGGAACTTTACCTGTTGCAGAGGTATTAGTAGGGAAAGCACAAAGGTGGGTGTGGGGTACGCTGGCCAGCACTGATAGAGTGGAGATCACAAGACACCTGGTTGCTGGTATGCATAAACAGAGACTTTAAATTGTTTGTAATGCTGGAAATTTGGGACAAGAAGTCTCATGTTGAAAAAAGAGAGTATGTAATGGCTGGAGCTGAAATAGAATATAGCAGATTGTTTGGTTTCTTTCCAACAGCAGTAGATCTTAATCTTCCTGAAGCCTTTGCTTTATTTTTGCATTTATTTAAGGCAAAATGAAATGTCCAGTACAAGCTAAATAAGTTAACCATGTCTAGAGTTTCAAGTTGTCTCAGGGTAGAGAAAGAGCTGCAGAGCTGTTGGAGATTTCTTTGGGTGTAGAATACACGTGTAGCTTGTCCTTCATCCGTGTGGTTTTTGTATTGCTTGCTTGAGAACATAAACTCTTGAGATTGGGGCTCTGTCTTCTGTGTGGTCAAAAAAAAAATAATCCAGGTAGGTTGGAAGGGACCTCTAGAGATCATCCGAGGTAAGAGGTCTGACCATCAGTACCTAATGCTTCAGTTAATTAAACAATGTCAGTCTGTATTTTAAGATTTAAAAAAAATCACTAATTTCCTTGCAGTAGCTGGGTATTTTGCCTACGTGACTGAATTAGGATTTTTCATGTGTTCTTTAAATACTGGCCTTTGTGAGAGGGACTAGTGCACTTACTTAAGCACTGGAGTATTCTGATATAATAGGATATCGAGGATTTAGTCAAAAAGCACAGATAAGAAATTTGTGCGTTCATATTTTTATAATTAGTACAAAGCTGCAAGGTAAATGGAAAGATACCCAAATTTTGTTTTAGAAATGCCCACTGAAGTGGACAGTAATAAAGGTAATAAAAAAAAAATTCTTGCATTTGTCATCTGGCTTGACTGAACTGTAAGCCAGTGACTTGTATGCATGTTGGAGTAACATCACAGGCTCTAAGAAGATACTACGAGTGCTGCAGACCTGTGCTTCCCTCAATTCGCACTTATGTGGCTGTAATTTCCCTCCCACCCCAGAGCCAAGAGCAGCTGCCTGACTTTTCCTGAGCTCATGTCCCATGTAGGCTTTGGTACCTACTTGGAAGTTTTTTTTTCCTTGACTGACTCCATGTATGCTTTAGCAAGTGTGCTTTCACAGAATTCTGCTTCTTGGGCATCTTTCTGCTCCATGTAGTGTTCTTGTTGTAAGTTAAGTCTACTGAAATAATTTACAAATTGATTTAAAGTATTTTGACACTTTGGGTAAGATTGAAAGGATTTTGCCCAGGAGTCTTTGAATGTCCTGGCAGTCACCCTTCAGGATAGGCAGTTTAGCAAGGCCTTACTTCAGGAGGGAGCAGCGTGGGGCACAAATTCTGTTTCTAGAAGGATGCTCGGAAGTACAGAAGCCTTCTACCAGCTCTCTTGATTTTGCCCACTCATTATTAGCTTAAATCTGTACTTTCTCAGTATTTACTGTATTTGTCTGAGTTCAGTATAACGAAACTGTGGAAATATCTCAATTTATTTCAGTTGTTTGAATTACAATTAAATGAAACTGTCAAAATATGGAGTATCCGTACTTATGTTTTTCAGATTAAATTGTTGATTGCTCGGCAAAGCAAGCAAGCTGACTGGTTTCTTTCTCTAGTTTTTACACAGCATTGCTGCTCCTGGACTGCAGTCCCTCTGCAGAGCGTTGAAGTCAATTAATTGCTTTGATTTAGAAAACTGCAGTAATTCCTTCTTTGAAGGAAGAAAAGGACAAAGCTTCTAGACCAGATGGCATGATAACATCCCTTTAGGATAGGATGTAAATTATGCACATTTTTCCTTTTATATGTATTTCTTAGTCCTCAGATAACCCTGTTACTCCCAGTAGGTCTGTTTGGATTGCTCATGTGGCTCTGTTCAGTCCTCCAAACCTCCTCCTCATCTCTGCTGGAGGAGGAACAAGTATGTAAATCTGGCGCTGCTTTTTAACATAGGCTGGAAAATGTTTGGTGCAAATGCAAGGATATAAGAGACATACTGACCCCAGCTTTTATGCAGGCTTACACAGTGCAAGGATTTATCGGTAACTGTAGCATTCAGTAGTTATGTTACATTTGGCTGAATTAGGTGTGTTGGAATACTAAACAAGCTTTTGAATTGATGTATACGTCAGTTTTGACCTGGACTGAATTAGCTGAGCAGAAGAAGGAGCCCTGAGTGCTGATAGGCAAATCAGTCTATAACTTAGTAGCTGGGAAGCTAGAGACTAAGGTTCATCAGAAACTCTTGGACTCTTGCTTTTCCTCCTCTAATTCTATGTAAATACCCGAAACACTAAACTATGGGCTCAGTCCCTCTGTGCCATTAACATTGATAAAAATTCTAAAAACAGTCAATAATACAGTCTCTGGAAACGTAGTCTTTGGACTAGGTCCTTCATTAACTGTGGGGATGGCCTGTACACCGTCTGTAATAAAACTCTGTTTTTTCTAGGCAAGCCACAGCTATGAGGATATATTTAAGTCGAGCTTTCCAGAAGTCTTTGTATCACAGTCCAGAGAGAGCATAAGAAGTTTAGATCAAGTACTTGATACAAATAATGAAGATGTTGGGATTCCTGAACTCATGGAGAATCAGCTTTGGTAATGGGTTTAGATCAACAGTTTAAAAACAAATTTAAGGTTCCTCAGCAATTACACTGTTTATTTCATAATTTAAAAATTGGTAGTACTTGCAGGTGAACGTAAAAATCTTTTCAATCCCTATCCTCTTCAGCATATAGATCTTGCCAGTTTTGTGTTGTTCTGTTAAAGGAAATGGATTGTGTTTTAACCAGTGGAAAACAAGGAAGGGAAGATATCAAAATTACAAATTCCTGCTTGGGGTTTTGCAGGCTGCTGGTGTTCCTTCTTATGACTAAGCCTCTGGAATGCCAGAACACCCAACAGGCAGCCTGTTCTTCCTGTTCGCTTGTCCTTTCTTTACAACACATCTAACTTATTTCTCCATCATCTGAGGCAGGAGGGTTGCTGCTGCTTCTACTGACAACCCACTGGCTTTTTTTTTTTCCCCTCCCTCCCCAGTTTTCCCAGGTGGTAACTTCTTCTCATGTTTAACCAGATGTGCTTCAGAATCTGTGGTGTATCTGGCTTTTTTGCTGGGGTTATAATAGCCATTACTATCATTAACTTAGCTTTCCCTTAAGACAGCTGGAACGCTTTTAGATTTGTTACATGTTTTTGAAGGATCAGCAGCTTCTGAGCAGTGCTGTACTTACGGAAGAGTATTGTAGTTATTTTTGCATACGTCTGAGGCTTTGTATCTAGAAAGCTGGGTCAGGCCATACTTTGGAAATGTCATAAGAATCACAAGAAATGTAGCTAAAACATGTAATGTGGGCATCCTTTTGGCAAGTTCCTTGTATATTCATTATATTCTAATCAGCCTCAAACTTGTGGAGAAATACGATATATATGTAAAAGGGACTGCAATATTATAGCAGAGTACCAACTACAGACAAAAAGCCCTCATCTTCTGTGGTGAATAACTAAGATCAATGATAATTGCAACCTGTACTAAGCAAAAAGCAACTGGATTTATATAGAATGAATGCAATGTAAGGATCCAAAGTACTGCGTAGAGAGAACTCTAATTCTCACCGTTTCAGTGGTGTGTGCCTTTGGTTTGTTTTGTGGTGTCTATGTGTCCAGAGCAGATGCAGGTCACCCACCTGAGCAACAGGCTGCTGCAGCGGAGGAGCGTGACTGATAGGAGGGAAAAGGTTTGAGAGAGAGAAAATACAAACTGCAGAATTAATAGGGCTGAATTCTACCCACATTTCACAGAAGCAATTGAATAATCTGAGCTGCTGGTATATAACAATCTCTGAAATACGCTTCTAATGCACTTCTTATCTGAGGAGCCCAACCATACAGTTACATTGACTTACTGTTTCCGTTAATTGTCATGCAAGCTTATTAGTACATTGGGTTGATAGTTTGAATGAATGTAGGAAATAATAGTTTTAAGATAAGTTGCTTTTTAGATCAAGGTAGGCTAGTACGTGACTACCTGCAGTGAAAATAACTAAGTTATATACATCTACTGGAAACTTTGTGCACCTTATAACCTCAGACTGTGTTTTCTTTCCTAGCGTTCATTCTGGAAACATATGGAGAACACTGAGAGACTTTGGTCGGACCCCCAGCTTAAGACATCCCTGGAGTAAATCTTATTGCCAAGAAAACCTCTTGAGTGTTCTTGGAATAGATACAAATCAAAAGGTAATTGAACATCAGTTTGCTAGTATGCCTGTATAAACACTTGGTTATGAATCTGATTATCTGTGAGCTGTACATGCAGGAGCATGAGAAACTAGATCTGGGCGAGTCATAAGCTTTTTTACAGAGAGCCTTTTAAAATGATAGTCTTGTTTTCTTATCATTATGTGTAAGTAACTATGAAATTGTGCAGGATCAAATTTTGACGGTCTTTACATTGGAGTCTCCATTATGTGGCGCCCTGTTGCATTAGGTGGTACGTTCAGCTTTAGTATGGGTGTAGAATTAGCTTTCAGATGTGTGTGCAGTAAATGGTTTTCTTTTTTTTGCTCAGAGAGTAAGAAAATTGTTAGCCTCTATCTTTCCATTAAGTGAAAATCGGATTTGAATCAGAGAGGCTGCTAAAGTAATTACTAGATGTTTTTACTGTATATGGACTGAAAGCGTGTTCCACTTCCCTTTTCCTCAGATTATTCTATCTGTTTTTGTAAGGCTTGAGGGCAAGGAGTATGTTTTAAATTGAATTTAGAACAAACCGACAGTATTGAAAGATCTCAAAAAGAAATGTGTCTGTTCGATCTCTTGTTTTGAAAAGATAAGGGTATCAGAGATGGTTTAGCATTCAACCTGGTGATTTAGCTGGGATGAATTAGTCACTTGTTTTCGGAAGTAACTGTTTCAATTGATAATTTGTTTGCTGAAGCATGAAGGGTGGGGTGCTGCATTCAATTTTCATTTTATGGACATATTTGACCCTTCATGCAACGTGTAGACAAACGGAATGACAGTGCTGAAGGTCTAGGACCTGTTCTGCACTTGAAAGTCACTTTTAGAGAACTGTCACTTAAGAGGAGAGAATGGGAGACGTTTCTCCAACAGAGTTCAACTCCCCTTCTTTTCCTTTCTTGCCCATAGACACACTGGCATTAAATCAATGCACAGGCAGCTTAAACTTATGTCGTTACTTCTTTTCTGTTACTGGAACATTATATTGCTCTGTGAATACTGATGATGATGATGATGATGTATTTCTCAGCTATTTTATGGTGAAGGTTAGGGCTAATTTTAATTGGAAATGGCTTTTTTTTAATTTTAGGTCACAATTAGCTTCACCTGTGTAGCACTTGTTGTGGTATAAAATTGTTTTAATGCAAGGGGAGCACATGATAAATCAAAATACAGCTTCAGAAAATAAAATTTAGTGGTTATTGTTATTTGAGGGAAACTTCTTTAGATTATATGCTTTGAGATCATATAGAAATTTGCACATAAAACGTAAATTATGTTATACTAGGGCTTTTTCGAGAGCCAGGATGACATCTTTGAGGAATCAAATGTTAAAGATAATGAGGACTTCGGACTTGATGGATTCAGTATGAATGACTGCAAAGCACCAATCCAGACCAAGGTAAGAATTGCTCTGGAAGTAAGTACTTCAGAGAACCACAGAGTGTCTTCTATATGTTCCTCTGTGCTGTAGTTAGCCATTCTAGCGTATGTCCTAACGTAATTGTTTGGTCCTGATATGATTGTTTGGATGTGGAGTTGTTTTTTGCTCTTTGAAACCTCTCTGGCAGCTTTAGGAAAGGTACCAAATGCAAAGCAACATAACATGGGGGATACTGACATGGAAGGTTATTCATTACATAAGCCGGACTTTAGGCCAAATCACTTATTGGTTGAGAGAGAGCAGTGATATACAGAATCCGGTCAGGAAGCTGTGATGGCAAAGGAAGGTTAGCATGTCTGTAGAAGGATCAACACGTCGATCACTGAGACTGATGGTTATAACTCAATCCTAAAATACGTGGTAAGGGAGACATTAGAAGCAAAGCTGGTAGAGAAGAAATTGCATTCAAACTTGCATTTCAGATACTCAGAATGATTCAGATTTGGTTTGTTCACTTGAGAAAACAGGAGCTACTTAAGGAGGAAGGTAGGATTGATGTTGTAATTACAAGGATTTGAGAGCATTATTGTTTTTAAGCTGTGTTACAGAACATCTAGAGAAATGAAATTTAAATACGTTGTTTTTAGTGCGTTTATGCCTTTGGTCAAACAGGCCTTAGTAAGCTCCTTTTCTTTCTTGCTAAAGCAATGCAAGTTGGAAGGAAAGTTCTGTCATTCCCCATTGCTTTAAAAAGAAAAAAAATCAGTCACTTTCTGTTTTCAACAAAGTATTTTGGGTGAATATTCCTAACACAAGGTCCCTTCCTCAGTGGAGAACAAACTTGAGCAACTGTTATTTCTGCGGAGATGCACAGCTTGAGGCACACTTTCATTGCTATCTTTTATTCTACTTAACTGCATTGGACACTGAGGATGTACGCTGTTCCGGGAACCCTGTACATACGAGCTGTTACGCTGGAGAATTCAGAAAGAAGAACCAAAAAGGACTGTCCAGCTTATTACTTCCTAATTTAGTTCTGCTTTCTTCAGTGAGTAAGAGGGGTGGGACCGCAGTGACTAGAAATGTGTAAAATACGGAGACAGGGTTTAGGCTAAGGAGGAGTGGCTTGAGGTAGACAAAGAGGAATAAAAGTAAAAAGGATCATGGTACAAAGTTAAGGTAAATGGACAATATTTTTCTGGAGTAGCCTCTGAGGGGAAAGAACAAGGCCTGCAGCTTGGGCTCTCAAAGTAAAGCTCATCAGGAAATGTATGTTGCCATTTCTAATTTCTAAGTAAGTTAAATCATATAGTAGGATGTTTTACACAGATTTCCTAAAAATAAGATTAGCATAGGAAAAAAGAAAATGACGTAATTAGGAAGATAAATGGAAAAGTTAGATTGAAATATGCTAAGTGATTAGCTTACTGTAGGATGGAAAAAAATTAACTTAGTTTTTCTTTTTCTCTCAGCTTTCTGTATCGCCAGATTCCAGACACGGTCATCTTTTCACCTGTAACCTCTTCTTGAAAACCACATCATCAGATGGAAAAATGCAATATATAACGATCCCAAGGAAGAAGAACATTTTCGCTACACACAACCTAAAAATGAAATTTTTCAGTAGTGATGTTTGTTGAACCAAATGCACTTTTAAATCTTTTTTTCTTTTTTTAATTTTTGAACTGAATGCAGTTTACCTTCATTTTGTTCTGGCTTGGTACTATAGACTACATGTGTTCTTTAGGAAAGTGACATATTACTGTACATGAACTACCTAAAGCCGCATTATTAGAAGACATTTATCCTATTTAGTTGTGAAGTCAGAGGTGTAATTTTGCCCTGCTAATTTTTCCTGCAGAGTCGTGCCTCTTAGAGTAACTCCAGCTGCAACCACACTTCAGAGATACTCTGGTGGAGTACTCTCCTGAACTGCGGACCTTTCAGGCCTTAATGCCTCTTCGATCAAAGACCTTGTTTCCCTGCCAAAATCTAAACACGCCTCAGGTGGTTGTAGAGTGTGCCTTGTCACCATCTCTCCTCATATTTGGGCCAGTTTGGATCAGCTGAGATCTGATACTTTGCCACTGCTGAACATAACGAGAGGAGCCTTCTGCATCTGGTCGTGTTCACTGGGGCTTAGGGAAATAAAGCTCAACTTCTCTCTGATAAAGCCTACTGTGGTAATAGGGGTGGTCTCAGTGAAACGTTTTGTTCTGGCACTGGTTTCTAACTGAAGTACATCACCTTTCTGAAGCTGATTGTACCAGGACTTCTTGGATTTATTCAGCTACCAAACTCTTGCACCGTGCATAACCATGCTTGTTAAAAGCTTAACCGTGGTGTAGTTCAGGACTTGCACTGCACAATGCTGTCAATTGCTGCCCTTTTAAAATTTCACGGTAACTGCCAGCTATGTTGCCCATCTTCCTGCACACCCGAGTGCCAGAGGGGATGCTCTTCACTAGCATTCTTCTCATCAGTGCTGCTTCGCTGCCAGCTGCAATAGCTTTATTCATTGGTAATAACTTTTAAGGAAGTTACTAATCTATTTATAGCTTTTTATTTTGAAGAGTTGCTAAGCACTGCAACTGACACTTTTATGTGTTAAAAGCAGGGAACGAACTTGGATATTCCCAAACTAAGTTAATTATTTAATCATGTGCCTATTCGGTTAGAATTAAGCATACTATAAAGCACTGGCAGACTCCAACCCTTCATCTACTAAACTGTTCAGCAGTGAAATTACAATTGCTGTAACAATTTATAGCTTCAGTAATGTTTATGATACCTCAGTGCTATTAGCACAGTGTATTGGTTACGCAGTAGATGGTAACAGGCCATTTGGAAAAACGCTATTTGAAAGCGGCTCAGCAGCTTCCCTGGCCCCAGAGGGAGTTCTGCAACACCAGACTGAAAACTCCATGCAGGTACAAGAGCAGGGTTAACTTTTTCACTTAATGCCAGATTTGAATTAATTTTAAATTTCCCTCCTAATTCTTTCAGAGCCCTTAAGCATGTATTAAATAGAATGTAGTTGTAAACTCACAAAAAAAGTAAATTGCCAATAAATGATGAATAGATAGCTGAGGTGGGTAATAAACATTATTGAAATCAGTTGTAAGAATAAAATCCTATTTTTATGCTGTCAGGCAAGCAGGGCCCTGCAGAGGGGCTTGAGAGGGCAAGCCGTAGCGTGTATGGCACCGGCTGATGCACTAGAGCCTGGAGGCCCTCTTTTTTTCTCTGGGCTTGCAAGTTTGCCTTTGCTTTGGCTAGTGTCAGATGAATGTACTGAAGAATGTTTTGCACTGTTACCCAGGAGAAGGGTGAGCACACAACCTTTCCCTCATAGTAGCAGGTTTTACAGCCCTGTCCAAGGTACAGATTGGGGGAAAAAAAAATGGTTTATGGTTCAGTGGGGAAAAAACTACTGGGGTTCCAAAGGTGATGGGCTCCAAGTTTCAGGTTTTTCTTTCTTGGACTGATGCTTTGGGCCACCTGAGCCCTTGCTGCCTGTAAACAGTGGCTGCACAAGAGAGCAGAGAGATCTCCAACTCCTGTCTTTAGTCTTCAGTCTGAAATGAACAAGTTAATCTCTTCGAAGAAAAAGACTAGCGGGTTAGAAATCACAAATTAATTCATTTCAGCTTCAAGGTTGGGGAATCCTGGCAGCCCTCCAACCCTTATCAAGATTTGGACACAATCTGCATATTTGGGGGTATTCACGAAGAGAAAATTGCACTTGTTTCTCTTAACTGACAGGAGAGCGTGCTCAGGGAGACAAACCAAATTTTAGCCCACCGTTTTCCGGTGTATCGCACAGTATAAAGTGGCCTTGCCCCCTGCTCTCTTCCTGGGAAACGAGGGGCGCCGGAAACCCCTCTGGTGTGTTTTGCACAAGTACTGGCTACTCGTTTCCTTTAGTCATTTCCTCGTTCCTGCCTTCCCCAGCACCCAGCCAAGCGTGCCAAC
Organism: Anhinga rufa; assembly: GCA_013400875.1. Taxonomy (NCBI): domain Eukaryota; kingdom Metazoa; phylum Chordata; class Aves; order Suliformes; family Anhingidae; genus Anhinga; species Anhinga rufa. The sequence goes on from VZTV01098985.1 coordinate 15,994, forward strand.
GACTGCCACGCACCCACTCTGCGAGAAGCAGCTGTGCTGAGAAGCAGCAGGTCTTTGGTCTGTGGAAACGCTGAACGGAAGAAAGAAAAACTTTGATCTTAGAACATTTTAAGTTCCGAAGTTCATCATTTCTCATCTTAGTTGTGAGCTCTCAGCTATGAAATACTGAGTTTTGATGAACTAAACATGTTTCTGTACTCTGTGTTTGCAGAAAGCAAATACCATTGACTTTTGACATTTGCTTGGGATTTTGAAAAACTGAAAACTAAAGCAAGGTAAGAGTCTTAGACAGAAATGACTTTTTCTTCCACTGAGATTAGAGGGAAAACACACCCATAGAACAAAGTTTTAAAATGTTCAAATCGGCAAAGTAATTACTGACATGTTTCTGTTGTAGAAGGAACACTGTGAACAGCTTTGCAAAAAACCTACATCGTGAAAGGCTGAAAATATTCAGTGCAAATTCTGCTCACAGGTACAGCGTAAGGAAAATTCTAGGGAACTTATTTCAACAAACAATCCTTAAAATTGAGCAGCGTAGGAAGGCAAAGTCCGCGGAAGTTTTGTTTTAGAAACAGCATATTGCTAGTATTTGTAGATTTTATTTTTAAAAATCCAAATACCATGTAGAATTTGATTATCGAAAAAAAAAGGGGGGGGGGGGGCAGGATTCCAGACCCTAGGATGAGCATACCATAAGCCCACCATTGGCTGGACATAAGCAGAAGACTTGGAGTAAAAAACAAACAAACAATCTTGTAAAAGCTTAAAAGCTCTTTTCAAAGTGCAGGGCTATTATAGGATTTAAAAGTACTCTGACCTTTTTAATAGTGAAGATCAGCTTTAATAGTCCTCCCATTTTTCAGCGGGAGGACTGCCTGGAACACTGCTACTCCAGTTAAGATTGCAGAGAGCACTTGGCTAAAAATGAGCTGCATTCAAATTGTTAGACCCCAAACCTGTCTGTGGATCCGAGCTTAACTTGCCAGATCCACTCGGAGGATTAAAGAAAGGCAACAAACAACACACCCAGCCAGCAGATGCAACAGGCTTGCTTCAGTCACATCTAGCGGAAGCTCTCCGTCCCTCCTACCGCAATCGGATGAGACCCTCTGGAATTGCCAGCCCACAGGCAGCCTGGGTGCCAAAGCACAGCCAGCAGGGCTAGCGCTCTGCTGGGGTAATGGGTCCGAATGAGGGAAAAATGTATGGAATGAAGTTGCGACATTTTTCTTTTCTTTTCCAATCAAGGCAAGATGCCTGTGAATGCTGGGCAAATACTTAAATGTCAAAAATCTTCCAGCTTTCCTGAACTTCTGCTTTAATAATACATACTTTATTATAGACACACTTCTGCATCTCAATAGCTTAACTCTTCACTTCTAATATTGGCTTTTAATAGCTCAAAATTAGTTTGCAACTAATTGTAACTCATCCTCCTCACAGAACTAATGGATGTTATTTTCTTTCATGTATTTTACTCTTGCTTGAGCAGGGAAGTTAGGCTTTGTAAGTCTCACTGCCAGCATTACAGAATACTGAGCTCCACAGCACACCCAAGCAGTACCTGCACCTCCCATTTTAAACCAGCCCTGTTTTAAACCAGCATTGCGCTGAGCTGTGCTGCTCAGTGTACTTTTAGGTTCAGATCTTTCAGTGTGGCTAAAATTGATGAAAATATTTGAAACCCTACACCACCTTTAAAGAGCCTCAACATGACCTGAAATCAATACTTGAAAAATATTTTCTTAAAAGACTAACTTGAGCACACCTCCATAAGGCAGCGTTTCCTAATGCCAAACCTCAAGACCCACCAGTACAAGAGCAGGCCTGCACTGCAGGATCAGTAGCGTCCCGCTCAGCAACATGGACAGTCCCAGGGCTCACATCGCAATGGGAACCACCTCACAGCCAAAACCAGATTTCTGCAAGTAATTTACTTCTAGACCTACGCTTTTCAGGCTGTGGTCAGTGGGCTCCAGGACAAAAGGCAGGCAGAATTCCCAGTCTGTAAGTAGCAGCAGCCATTGCAGCCTCATCAATAAAATGAAGCTCACTGCAAAAGAGTCAGGATCTCATTTTAGCAGTCCCCAACAGGTAGAAGATGGAAACCTCTAAACCTTAAGTCGCCGGTGTAATTTGCAGTAGCACAGACTAGCAAACAGCCTTCCACTAGCACTGAGTGGCAGTGTTTTCGTCCCAGACTGACAAGCATACATCTAACATGTCAACAGTACGTGCATCAGGGACACTTGTCTCCGATGCTTGCTTTCAAGCACCGCAACCCCTGAAGCAACACCAAGAGCCGCATGGGCCAGAAGACCACATCGGGAAGTCGAGACAAGAACCAGAGGACAGCTCTGTGCCAACAAACACGTGTCACCTGTTCACAACAGGAACCCCCCACCCCACCAGCTGGAGAAAAAATATGCTCTGTGGGCCATCCCTTGTTCTGTGGGGACAGGACACACCAGGGCAGGCAAAGCCACGTGTGGTATTTAGTATTTCTGGGGAGAACAGAAGCAGGGGGGGGGGGACGGGACACAAAAAGGTATAAAAGCAGTCTGCTAGAGGCAGTGTTACATGTTTGTGAGTAAAAGACCAAATGAAGGGTCACAAGGTGCCGCGTTTTTTTTTTTTTTCATAAAACAAATACAGAAGGCTTCAAAATATAAATGGTTAAACTGCAAAACTGTGGCTTTTATTTCCAAACATACAATAAATAGGTCCACCACAACTAGCCTCTAACTTCATTTTACATGGAAGGATTTTAAAATTAGTTTGTGCATATTTAAAAATTAAACTTCCCTTTGCACATAATTCCATACATAACCGAACTGCATTACATACCAGCTTACGGTCTTGGCACTGTGATGCAAGCAACCAATTAGGAACAGAGCTTTGTAGCAAGCACTTGAACAAAAATTGCATTTTGAATCGTTGATAAAACATCTACCAACAATTTAATCTATTTCTGAAGTATATAAAAAAACTTTAGCCTGCAAATGTTGACAAGCAAGTCGTCTTCTCTCACGTTTCCGTATGGGCTGCAAGGTGAGTAAATGGATTTATTAAGGGGTCACTATTTGCTACATGATACAATTTTCATACCAAAATATCTTTACTGCATAGTAACATTCCATATTTTCAAATGCAAAAAGAAATCAGATGCAGTCTTTTTATTTTATTCCTCATCACTTAATTTAAAGACATTTTTAACCGCAACTCTGCTTCATCACAGTGCAGAAGGCCCTTAATATTTCAAGGATTTATTCAGTCATATCTTTAATACAAAAGTAGAGGCTGAGGAAAAGCCAGAGTAGTCTATACACAATGCACAGTCTGTGTACATTCTGAAGCTGTACCTCTTCAAGAACTATTTATACACTCTTCAAACAAATCCCTTTATCCAGCAATTCAAAATACTTTAGATCAGAAGTTTTATATTAGAATCAATACATTATATGCATATAAATACATTTATACCCTTAGGTTGCTAAACAACCCTGATGGCTGCGAGGACATGACCTGAACTGGTTCTCCATTGGTTTGGGACACCCAATTGTATCGGCAGCTAGCTGTTAACCAAAACAGTCACAGCAAAAAATGGAGAGCTTTGCACAAGGCAGGTGTGCCACAGCATCAGTAAGGAATCGAAATACTAGGTGACACCCTGGCCCCTTCAATAGGGCCAGGATTTCAACTTCTGTGAGATGCAACACACGGGCAACATTTTTTCCTCTGCTGATGCCCCATTCATTAAAAGTTTCAGCAGAACAACAACAAAAAAAAGAAACCCTAAACCCCAACAAAACAAAGCAAAGCTTTTACAACTGCAAATTTTCTTACAAGACAGGTGCTGCAGCTTTCAAGAACAAAGTAAAAGTTTCATAATTAAAAAAACTCAAAATTAATTGTGCAAGTGTGTAGTTCAGAAAATGACAGCAAGGATCAATATAGACCTCAGCTCTAGCTGAAACACAGTATCCAAACTGTCTTACGGGAAAACAGTTCTCACTGCAAATCTCATCTTCAGTTAACGAGCGCGCTTATATATACTTATATACACACCTGCCATACGCACGCAGCCCTCCTCCCCCAGTACAACCTGCAGCACCATCAGCAGCAACCGCCATGGCGCTTCCAGAGCCCACCCGGGCCCCAGCCCTGGCGCCGCATCTGCCCCATCAGACCCCTGAGCTCTCACGGACACGGCTGCAGGGTGGCTCTCGGTCATCAGCACTGACTCACCACGTATCAACGAGTGTTTCAGGAGTATTCAGAGCAGTAAGCACTGGTGTAGTAAGACGTGTTCTCAACTTTTGTTTCTTAAAGGATACAGAAATGTTGACTCTCGAGTATCCTCCAAAGGTGCTAGAAGTTTTAAGTTTGAAGCGTTTCTTTCCACAATGCCAGGTATACAAATGCGTATCTTTTTAAATAATATTGCACATAAAAATAATCTTAAACTTTGTAGTGAAAGCAGGGTTGAAGGACAGTGTTTTCCAAAACGGATTAAAAAGCTACCTGTACATAGCAAGTTTTAATTTAAAGAACGCCAAGATTATTCAAAATCTAAGCACGTAATACTGACAGAAAAAATGTTAAATTGCACAATCTACATATAAATTACATTTGTAAATACTTAAAAGTTTTTAAACATCGAATACCCTTGATTTCACAAATCAGCTAGGTCACTGTCAAAGGATCAGCTTAATGAGTTAGAAGTACTTTCCCCCAGAAAAAAATAGAAACAAAAAGATCTGCAGTCTTAGACGAAGCACTGGAAAGAGTTAAAGCATTTCAGCTCAGAGGTAGTGCTAAACACATCCAACTAGAAGTCCATTATATTTGAACTATGATGAAATAACGTAGTAAAATGTAGAAAGACTATAAAATTTACAAAAATAAATAGTTCTGAATGCTTTAGAAAATGCAAGAAACTTTGTTGATAAGCGTCTTGATCTGCTTTTCTGACCAAAAGAAAGCAAAGTGTGTCTCATTTTTAAAATATACCCATCTCTAGTAATGTGTCTGCAATCCACGCGACCCAACTACGCAACTTGACGTATGCCGACCTGGCATAGACTCTGATATTAAAAATAAAGTGGAGGCTTTGTAAAAGATCATCTCATATGAAATTTGTTTTGCATGTAAATTCTTGTGACAAATTAAAAATTGCACATAAAAAAGTTTATTGAAAGAGGCATGAGGGGTGATAAGGGTATGTGCCTATTGTTCTACACACACCCTGGAAGGAAAAAGATGATTGCACAGTTCTGATAAATAAATATTTTTTTTTCTTAAATCTGCCACTTTTTTGGTTTATAAGTTTTGGAATTGTTTAGGAAACCCCACTACAGACAAATTATTTTTCGTTTGTGTTTTAAAGAATTCTTTACAACTTTTCCAGTGGCTTTTATCCTGAAACCAAATGGGAAGTGGCAGTTAAAAAGTATCTTTGGGTAAAACAAGTATCAGGATCCAACGAGAATCTCCATGATGTGGTCCAACTCACTCAGATCTGTTCTACATATCTGAATGTTGCTTGCTGAAGAAGAATTACAAGATGGAAAGGTTTTCAACGGTTCTTCTGTAGCAAGAGATGGTGGTCTGGGTGGCATTAGTGGAGGGCAACAAAAGTCTGAATCATACATTGAAGTGTCGATATCTTCAAAAATGTCATCTATTGCCAAATCCTTCAAGTAACTAGTTGAATTTGAAATCTCAAAGGAACCAAACACACATTCAGCTCCCTTCAAATCCTGTCTATCGTCTTCTAGTTTTAGACCAGTATTTTCTGGAAACTTTGGCTGGTCATCTCCAGTAGGAACCAGACACGTAGGCGGGCTTATATCTTCTACGAAGTCTAAATCCTTCAGAATAGATGAAATAGCAGATGACATATCATCATCTGAAACTATCAGCAGGCTATTTTCAATTGGGTCTTCTACAGACCGCAAGTCGCAACAGTTAGACTCTTGCTGACTAATACCTGAAGGCAACTGAAGAGGAATCCCAGATGACTCCATCCCTGTATAGCTGTGAGAACTAGGAGTAATGCCAGGGCAGACATTAATTGGCTGCTGATTACTCTCTTGCCTCATTTCCTCTTGAATCTGCCGTACTGTGTTGGCTATAAGGACAGAGCGGTGCAAGTTCGGTTCCACCAGCATTTTGTATGTCTGTAACTTGGTGAGGCACATATTAAGCACCAACTGCCTCTTAAGTGGATATGGCAGATTTCGACTGGAGTCAAAGGCACTCGAGAGGCCAGCCATGTTCTCCTCATAGTCACTCAGCTTGCGTTTTAGACCTCTCCCCAACATGAACCTGAAAGAGAGAAAGGATGAATTAACCTTGGGCAAGTCTATCGCTTCTTCTGCAAGATCTTAAACAGACACTTTTGAGAAGTCTACAGCATGCAACGTATTGGTTAACTTATAGACTCTAATGCCATAGAACACTGAAAGACAGAATAAAGTCCTACACAAGATGCTTCTTATCAAAGTAGTACTTTCTACCTCTATTCCTTCCAACACATTTTTTTAAACAGAAACCATGAAAGAAATATAGTAACTTTTTTAAAAAAGCTATATACTTTTAAATTTTGGTTTTCCACTTTACTTTTAACTCTACTATGAGACTACGAATTTAATTATTTAAAATCCTTAATAGGTGAGCTTTTTAGCCTCTTATCCATTTAAATTACATAGCATACAAAAATTAATTGATGAGAAATATCTGAATGTCCACAGGAAATAAAATAGATGCTTACACTAAGGATTATAACAGCTATACAGAATATATCAACATTTTCCTTTTAACATTCACTCCTAGGTACAGTAGGTAAGACTTAAAAATGGGTATTGAAACTAGCTTTAATCTCATTAAGGTATTCTTAACGTCTTGCACAGTGTCTCCGAGAACTCTGTAGAACTCATTTCTCTCCCTCCTCTTTGGGGACTTGAAGTTGGTTTACTACAGTTGAACCACCCAGCAGGAGGCTATCAAATGACATTTTAGAAGTGACCAATTTTAATTTTGGTAAATAACTAAAAGGGAAGAAATAGAATTTAGTTGCTCTCAGCCTGCTTTGTGTGCCTTTGCAATGAAATATGGTAGGTATAGAACACTGCAGTACAAAAAATTGTATGCACACACACCTAAAATACACACGATCCAAACAAATACATGCTTGGATACTTTGCAATTACCATTCAAAATACAACGTGTTTCATTAGGGACAACACGCACTATGCAATCACTTGTATAAACACAGAAAAGGAGTACACCATGCACAGGAAACACTGGTAAAGTCTTGGTTACACACATCTTGACGTGTCTGCGGAACACAGACACCTCGCTGCCAAACCATTAACAAAAATTAAGCAATCATAAATTAGACACCCAGTGGCAGATTAAGGGCAGATCCTTCATACACAATGATCCAGACCCCGCATGCTGCGGAGGGCCTCCCAACTTCCTTTTCATGTGAGTGCTGGATACTGCCAGTGAGAGCTCAGCTGACTGCCGCAGCTGCCAGCTGGTAGCCTGTTGCTAGACTTTTGGGGACAAGGAGAAGGCAGCAGGATAAAGCCTCTTTTACTTTTGGGATTTCTCCAGATTTGCAGGAAGCACTGCAGGGCTCCATGGCTCCATCCATCCACCTAGACAAGGCTGTTGGAGAACTCAGCTCCTCTGGAGGAACAGAAAGTAAGCAAACAGTGTGTACTTCTCCGTAAGACGCACAGGAAAAAGTAGACAGCTGGTAAAGGAGTTTAAGACTTCTAGATCATACCCGCTTTTTATTTTAGGGACATACCTGGATGAAATCAAATTTGTCCTAAGAATGCATTTTTACATAACAGGTAGTAGTTTGGCCTACAGTTCAGTTTACTAAAATGTTAATTATTAAAAAAAAACACACCAAGAAACTTCAATGACTTGTAATTTTACCACTGCTGAAGTTTTTTAACTTTGAAAGTCTGTTTTACTCCAAAGTTTTCTGCCAGTGTGTGTGTGTCTCAGTCTGACTATCAACAACACCATCACAACTGATAATTTTAGGCCAAAAAAAAATATTTCACAATTACGCAGGACTTTACATTAAAACTGTTGCTAAATATATCAACTCCTAACATATCACAAAGACAATCAGCATCATAAAAATCACAAAAAAAATCAATACAATTATTAGTGCTCTGTTTTAAGCATTTAAATGTTGTGTACTACCTAAGGCATTACCCCATACCATCACTATGAAGAAAAAAAACATATACATCAAAATGGCTATTTGTTCACTGAGCACAATCCTTCCCATACACTGCACGCTGGGTGGTTTTTTTTTTCCTCCCTACTAACTAATTAAAGCAGACCAAAAGTCACACTCACAAGGGAATGAAATTAAGACCATACAGGGAACAGTAATTCTGATAGTTTATACATTCAGAATGCTTGGTTTTGACAATTTACTGCTTTTAACAGACTTTAAATTCTATATTTACACTTCATTAGACACACAGGAAATGCTAGACTTATCTATTTGAATTATATAAATAATGTTTATTTCTAACATCTCAAAACATACTGGTATTTAAATTCTGTAAGCAAGTTTAAAGAGCAGGCAAACTATCATATGCAAGGGTATGTAATTTCATGAAAACAACTTAAAATGAACCATTTAACTTTTAAATTCATACAGTAGCCTAATTAGGCTAAATATTTCATGCCTATATACAGACACCCTCCTTCTCATTCCTCAAATCTCTTTCATAAAATCTGTCCCAGAGCATTCTAGAAATATGTAACAAAACTTGAACATGACAACACTCTGAACTATAAAAACAAAGTGCAAGAAACATTATTTGCTCCAACTTCAAATGTTTCCACTTAACCAGCTCCCCACTCTCTAGATGTCAAAGATTTTTTTTTTTAAATACACATAGTCCTATCTTATGTTTTAGAAATTCTGCCTGTTCAGTATTATTTTTGCCTAATTGCAAGGATCCCCAGGAGCTAGATGACTTCAGAGGTTACATAAAAATTTGGAAAAGGCTAATGAAAACCAGAGTACCACTGGTACAGTGGGTTTAAAAATGACTAGTGTCATGGTTGCTACAGGAGACATTAAATTTCAGTTCTTGTCAAACACACTCAGCTGCTGACCTACAAAAGATACAAAGCCCCTTTGTTACCAGCTAATCTACATTTTATCAGGCCTTTTGCTTTACTTTCTAGCACAAGAATTTCTGATAGGGTCATATCCTTAATAAACTACTCCATGTTTTCTAAATAACTTTTCCTTTTGTAGCACTGCGTATTAATACACACATCCCAAACCCAGAATTCACACATCGGTCAAAAGCTCTCTTCTGATATCATTACTTTGCAATATAAGATGTTGACCACATTATTGATTTTGTGATTTAATTATGCAGTACTCCCCCCACCTCAATTTTTGATACTAAGGAAAACAAACAGAAGTCCACACAAAAGTCCATGCTACCATGCCCGGACAACCCTGTACTACTGAGCGACTGTTGCACAGTTGTCAGTCCCTTCAATCAGCTGACAGAACGGCACAGCCAGTTCAAAAAACACAAGTTGGGCATACTAAAAACACAAAGTGTCCAGAAACTGTACTCTCCTTACTCCAGCCTAAATCCAGGAACCTACTAAGATCTCAAAAAACTGGATCAAGTAACAGGATTTTGGAACATGCCAATATGATAACTCTAATTTGTAAGTAAATAAACTGAAAATTTAAAGTTTATGCCAATACCAAATGTGAAGTCTATACAGCTTGCTTTTATTATTAACAGCTATGTAAGTCAACCTTCTCTTGAACTTTAAGTTCAACAATCAAATTATTTTTTTTTTGAGTTCAAATGCCCTATTTTAGAATCTTTTGTCATGAAAAAACCAAGAACAATGAGGAGCACCACATCTCAGTAATTTTTTTCTGGCATTTTCTCATCTTCTCTCATTATAGTAATGCAAAATGAGCCACAGGCCATTTATGGCAGAACTCTTTTTTAATTAAAATTATTTTGCAGATGTAGAGAAAAGGAAGCAAAGTGAATTTAACATTTAGGAGTGCCAAACCAAACTCTCCATCCACGTCACTAAACAACAACGGAGTCCATACGTAGAAATTCTGCCCCTGACAGCATGTTTCTCAGTTCCTTCCAATTTCATGGAGGACATTTTACAGAAACTCCTCCCTGCTAAGATGGGAAGAAGCATCCAGTCACTGTAATCCTACACCGTACCAGGGTTTGAAAAAACTTGGAGGGAAGAGGCACGTCCCTGGCTGGCAAATCCACACAGAATACCAAACAAACAGGCCTGGTCAGAGTGTGCAGCTACTCGGAAGAAACATTCCTGGCTACCAAGGAAAAATTCACATTGCGATGCGTTGTGGACAATACAGGACTCGTGCCACCATTTCAGAGGAAAAACACAGCTCCATCTGTCACAGGGTCTGATAGTGCAGCGCAGCTGCCGCTGACACATGGTTAGGAAGTACAGCTGGAAACAGTCACAAAGAAGAATGCAGCATGTGAAAACCCTCAATTACTTCTATCTGGCCAAACTACTACTTGATTTCCTCTTCCTCACCTTCCAAAAAAGGTTTGAAGAGCAAGTTAAACAATGTTTAGAACTCAGAACTGCACACAGCTTTAATTTTCAGTAGAGCAAAGCTTCAAAAAACATGAGTATATAAAAGACGACTGCCACAGTTAGTATTGTCTGAACACGAACTTCTCATGCACAAAACAAGCACTACAGTCAACTACACAAGAGTTATTCATTTACCATTAGAGAATACGTTTAAATAGCAAGATCATCAATAAAGTACTTGGCCTGCACTATGCAGGTCAGGATCATTCCATTGACTGGCTTTTCTTTTTAGGATATTATTACATTCAGAGTTGCTTGATCCTTTTCATACAGCCAGCAGTGTTGTGATTTTTCAGCACAAGACTGTCCCAAAGTGATAAACTGCTTTTTCTTATAGGATAGAAATAGATTTGAATAGGTGTAAGCACCTCATGAGTAGAAGCTGCCTGTCTAGTTTTCAGTAATACAACTTACATATTCAAATGAAAATTAGACTCCTTCCTATTGTAATTTGGGTAATTCCATTTCAAAGCCTCTTTTGGCTAGTAACTGTAGACAGCACGTAACAGTAAAAACGGACAGAAGTTTCTCTGGATTGTAAACTTGTGTTAGTGACTGACCGAAGGTGACTGATAACCTGATCTCCTGCCCTCCCCTCTCTTCCATGGACACACATTTCACAGGCACACATCTCTCTGCAGGAAGTGCAAAGACAAACATCCCTACGGTTATGGTTATTTCCCAGCATTATTTGATGTATGCTGCACGCTATTTTTGATTATAATCTTTCCCCTACCTGACATACATTTTAGCTTAGGCAACCCAGGCTCATTAATAGTTTTAATTAAGTGGCTCTTGACTAGTATTCCATGTATAAGAAGCTGCACAAGAAAAAGGTAAGGCTGAAGGTACAGTTGACAGACATGGTATAAATCCTTTCCTCCCATCCGGACTTAACACTGATCACTTAAACATGACTTACGTAACTCAGTAAGCTGTCAGACTACACAGAACAGTGGATCTGATCTGGCGTCCTCAGCAAGTGCTGGAGATACCCATAACATCATATCTTGGCTGTTAGCAAAAATTAAGAGGAAGTGAGGGAAGGAGGATTAAACACCTTAGAAAACAGCAAAGTAAAAAGTAATTTGGACCTGAAGACACTTCAAAAATAGACAAAAGTGTATTTAAGGCCATTGCCCCCCCCCCCAAGCCCTGCCCCAGTTTAGCCAAGATGAGTAACTGCTGGAGAAGGCACAAGTAGCTAAAAGTGTACATACAGGGAGGAGTGCAGTCCTACCAGCTTACTCCCATACCTAAACTCCTATGTAATGACTTCTTCACACAAGTTAGAAATGACCAGAAAATAGCTGCTTAAAGAGGGGAAAATTAATGTGAACTCTTTGGTCACCAAATCCTGACCTATAATACACCTAAGTCTGTTACTACTAAAGCAACTGGAACACAGAACGAAGATATGCTACTGTTCAGACTTAAAAAAAAAACCAAAACAAAACACACAACCAAACCCCCCAAAAAACCCAAAACAAACACCACCCCCACCCCCCAAAACCACACAGAAAAAAACCCAGACCTATGGATGTACCTAACATCCTTTACCATATTTTGAAAATAAAAGTAGGCTGAATAGTATTCATTAAGTAGAGGAAAGGAATGACAGGAAGACTGAGTCTAGCACAGAATTAGTCTGGAATTCATAACCTTGCCCCTGTCACTTCACTATTTGTGGAAGTAGAGAATAAATATGTATCATACACTGATATTTTAGGAGCTGAAATGATGTTTACAAAGCACTTGGGAGTAAGTTTTACCTTGATTTAAAAGTTAGTTTGAACCCCCCCCACACAGAACCTGTTTGTGTCTAATGGGATCTGGAAAATTCCTCCACTTGAAGGACATCTTCCTAAGTTCCTTACTCCTATTTTATTTCATAAAGCACTGGCAAGATCTTTGCTTTACAAACAACCATAGCTAAGCTTCAGAGCAAAACATTTCACTCTAGAGAAGAAACTCCTCTGTTAGGACGTGCACCTTCCACAAGCTAAAACAATTGGAGCTGGGCTGTTTACAACAGTAAATGAACCGCATTCTCAGCGGCTGATATCTATCACTAGAGGCTAATACAGAATGCTGCTGAGGCAGTACCAGTGTTAGGTGGAGAAAAACTTCCATCCTTAAAGGAAAACAAACTAAACCACTGTCAACTCTTCTTCCTCTCCCTGTCTACACTTGTATATTTAGTTCTACATTTACAAATAAAGTTCACAGGTGTATATTTTCAATAACAGTGTGTTTAGCACATTTTTTTTCAGGAATTTTGGGTGGATTTTTTTTTTTTAATCAGAAGAAAGGCCCAGAATGATTTAAAGTAAGAATCAATAGTAGTTAGGAAAAGCTAACACATGATCAAGAGTTACTAAATCTAGAAACTCCCATAGTAAAATTAAACTGTAATTAAATGAGAACATAAAGGAATGCAAACAAGAACCAAGCCACCAGGGTTCCACCAAAGTATCTCACTGAAGAGACAAACGATCATTAGAACTGCAAGTGTGATGACATACCTCTTCACAGCTCGATCTAATCAACCGAACAGTTCTCAATCCATTTTCTTTACAGTATCTATTTACTTCAAATACAGAGATACTGGATGTATTTACCTACATAACACTGACACTTATTTTAGGGTTACAGTGATTTAAATAAAGAGCCATTAATAACAAAAGTTATAGCTTATTAACTATACCAAATTGGCATGCCCACACTTTAACAGAAAAACTGGACCATTAACAGTAAAAGCAACCAAGAAAAAAAAAAAAAACACAAAACACCTCTCTCTCTCTTCCTGATAGAAGACCATACGTTTACTCTAGCTCTCTGTATGGGATATTTAGGTAAATAATTTTCAATAACCAAATCAGAAATCACTTTATATTTTCTCTAACAGAGGAGCACACAACTTTTCTTCAGTATCCAAAGTCTTGTGAGCCTTTTCCTCACAAGACAAGACTGTAACACTCAATTCCTGCAACTGAACAGTGGACCTCACTGTAAGATTGAGGCCTTAGTTAATAAATTTCCAAGAAATTGGATCTTAAGGCAATATTCTTTGTTAATTATAGTACTTCCTCGTTATAAAGGGAAAAAAAAAGTAATGCCAATTCAGAACAGTCAAACCAAAGAGCTTACACTATTCAGTAAGCCTGAAGCACTTCACTTTGTATTCTATACCCTATTTTTAAAAATTGTTTTTCAGTTTACCATTCTAACCCACAAATACATCATCTACAGCCGATTATCCGAACATGTGCTACGCACATAAGGTATGATTTCATAAAAACATACAAGTAGTTACCCTTAGAAAACAGAAAGGAGTCCAGGCAGGAAGATTCCAGATTTTGCATAAAGTGTGGTCATCCAAGAGTCTTGAACTATTCAAGAGGCCAAGCCATCCACCGAGGTAGGATGATGTGACTTAAGGGGAAAAAAAACAAAACCAGAGTACTTCATTACTATGAAAGTTTTTTTAAACCAGAAGTATTAAGCACACAATTCAATACAACTTTTTAAACAACTTGTGCTAAATCCTATTAAAAGTTAAACTGAATAAGAAAAACTGAAGTGAAGAATATACTGAAATAAGAGGACCTAGTATTTTCACCTATGTACATACAAAATGTGGAAGTTATCTTTCATAAATGAATACCACAGAACAGAACGCTGATCCTCTAAGTGTTAGGCTTTAGGATAAGAACTTGCATTGATACTTCTTCAGGTTACTGAACACCGATTTACAGTTGTAATCGTCTCAGAAATCACCTATCGGGAGAGACAATACCATGAACTGTAAAGAAGTACATTTCAGAATTATCCCCCTAACATTTACAGGCTGAAAAAGGAGTTAGATTTTTATTAAATTTCCTAACTTTCCTCACTTTCAGCATACACAAACCAATATGATAGCTGGCAGGATGTCCTGTGATTGCATATAATATTCAGTGTGGCACAATTTTCATCCAGACCCTGATAAAGCAACATTTGCAGTTTGGCTAGAGACCACACGGATTAAATCAAGGCACTGGAAACTCTGGGAAATGTGAAAAGGCTGAAGTGACAGTAACTATGGACTAGGCTAGGAGATGTGGAGGGGACTGCATGATCCATGCTCTTGAGGTGTCAACTCCACCTGAAGAATCAAAGTTTTTTTTAATTCCAAGAATTAAAGTCCTTATGAAGGCTAACAGCCTACCATCTGAATTGTATTTAACATGTTTGTGTGTGTGTACAATATACATACAGACACCTGCCCCCCAACTACAGCAAACCAATTACTCCACAAACTTATCACAAGAGCATGGATCAGTACTTATCCTTATAAATACATTCCTTCATGATGGAGGATCAAGAGTTTATACGTTATTTTACAAATCTTACAATAATACATAGCAAAAGGCAGTCTTACATTTAGACAGATGGACAAGTAAACGAATACAGTTCATCTTACATAGCAACTCATAGCCCGATGCTAGCAAAGGGCTCCTCTGTTTACAGAATCTGGGAACTGTAAAGATGCAGTAAAACAGCAGTAAAATGCCCGTGACCTAAGAACACCACGCCTAACCCCCCGCAATAAACACATTAATATCTCCCTCCTCCATCTAGAACCTGACTTCTTTCCTATCATAAGGAGATCCACTATATTTGTTAAAAATAAATAGACAAATGAAGATTCATAATCTATTTACTTTGAAACAGCAGGACTGCAGAAGGTCACTACTGAGGTTTATTAAAGTGTACTTGTTAGGTCACAGGGGGAGGTGTACACCCATTGCATTTTCTATACAATGAACATAAAATAACAAATGTTTTAGAATGTTAAGTCTTTTTAGCACTAAAGAATCCTAAAAGAAAGCTAGCAAGCATACTAAAACGTTGAAGAGTTTTATATTTCAGCACCTTAGTTTAAAAATAAAAATAAAAGCATTTGACAAAAAATTAATACTCTTAATTTTATTTTAGAAGTCCAACCTTTAGCTAGAAGGAGCTGAGGTCCAAGAAGTTATCAGATTTAATTCTTTAATTATACACTTTAAAGTACTCCTACAAAATTAACTGTTGAGGTTATGATTTCCCCCTCCATATGATTTCACACTGGGACAACTGTCAGAATAAGTACAGAGGTAAGGTTACCAAGTTTAGTTTTTACAGTCTGTCAGAAAAAAAATAAATATATAAAAGACACACGGTAGCTAGTTGTAAATCACTATGAATTGTGTGTGCAGCGGATTATTTCTGCTTTCATTTTCTTTCGCTGTCTTCCCTCACAGTTCCCTGGTACTTAAACAAGTAAGTACAGGTCACTTTAGTCTACAGCATTAATTTCAATGTTAATGGTATTTTCCATATTGCAGTTAACTGCCTGACCTAAAGAATCTTGGCTGAATCAAAAACCAAGTAGAAAGCTACCGCACAGGGCTCCTACCGATGTTTTTGGAAATTAACTGTTTCAACACAGTTTCAAAAATTCCAGGCCTATCTAGGGGCAGAAATTATTGAGATGAATTTACGATGTGCATCAGGGAGACCAAGCTCACGCCCCTCCTCTTGCCCACCTACTCGCAGCTCAGACTACCGCACGCGTTTACCGAGCCAAACAAAACCTGGTATTAAAAAAAAAAAACCAACAACAAACCAAAACCCAAAAAACACAACGCGCCCCGAAGTGCCGCAAACGCGCCAGTCGCGCCGTGCGGGAGCGGCGACCCCGGGCGCCCGGAGCGGCCCGGGCCGCC
>VZTV01098985.1:33228-46292 GCA_013400875.1 Anhinga rufa
GGCGGCACGCGCCGCCGCCCGCGGGCGGGGCAGGGCCCGGAGCCCCGGAGCCCCGGGGTCTGCACCCCGGCACCCCTGCCGCCCCAGCGCCGCTCCCCGGGACTGGAACTCCGAGCCAGCTGCGGCCGAAACGGCCCCGTTTAAACAAGGGGAGTCGCCGCGAGGGCCTCCCCGCGGCAGCATCCCGCCGGCTCCCGTTCCCCGGGCAGTTGGGAAACAAGGCGCGCACGTCTCTCGGCCAGCGATAAAGCTACATCAAACATTGCACAATTCTTCCATAAATATTCCCTTTAATTTTTTTTTTCTTCTTCTTTAAAGATGAGGCGGTTTTGGCCATGTTCGAACCTCTCCTATTTGCTCTCCACGGACATTTGCGTAACCGAGTTACCCTGGCACAAGCGCCTGTGCAAACCAGATTTCAAAGTGGGACGTTCAAGTACTCGTAAGGATTGATTTTTGCGCCTTTGTGGAACCCCGCCATGGGTTACCTGATGAACCCCCAGAAAGCCCCTCAGCTCTCTCCGAGATGGGTTTAGGTTGATCCCTGGGACGGTAAAACCAAACAAACACCAAGCGCGTTTGCGCGGACGCTGAATGTGCGCGCAGACCAAATGCACACAGGGATTATACGTTGGTCCAGTAAATACAGAAACACTTGCAGTTGGCTGGTGGGGATAAACTACAACTTTGATGAAACAGGAGTTGCTTTTTGTGGTTATTCAGCTGAAGAAAACTGATGTTTTTATGAAGCTGCTCAGGCCCAAGGGATTTTAACCCGTGTGTCTCCTGAGGGGCATCTGCGAAGGGGCAGGAGCGCGCAGGGCCTCTGACCGAAGGAAGGGGCGAAGGGCAGAGAGGCACGGAAAGCGTGGCCGACCCAGCGTGGCCGACCCGGGCAGGGCCTGTGGCTGGAGGCGAGGGGACCGCCTCTCCAGGCCACCTCTCCGGCAGCATGCCGCCACCAATTCCTGGGCCACAGCTGTGCCCTGACCTCGCTGCCGGGGGTCACGGAGCACAGAAGGGGAGCGAGCGCTGCCGCAAGAAGCATTAATGAATCCTTTTTGACACGCTGCCGGGAGAGGAGGATGCTTCCCCGAATGGCTGAGGGGCGACGCCCCCACCCCACGGTCCATCTGCTGCTCCAGGTATAAGCGGGGCACCAGTGGCAGCGCTAAGGGGGAGGAGTGGACCGAATATCCCCTCCCGTACCCCTTCCCTTCCCACCACGCGCTGTGGCTTAAGTGGAAGAGTAACTCCAAGATGCTCTGGATTCTTCTGTCTGCTCAAGTCAACCAGGGACAACCAGAAGTATCACACCAGGACCGACCCCTGCCATATGCTAGGGGTTATCTCAGAGGAATAGATGCAAGATAGGCGTACAAAGGTAGCTGGTGTAGAAGGAACATATCTGGAAGGATTGTGTCTAATGCAGCATATAAAGGGGTAATTTAACCAGCAGCACCACCAAAATGTTTTAGTAACTCAAGCAAAAATTAGGTTTTCTAGACTTGACCCCAGCTGGCCAAGACTATTCATTCTCCAGGCAACCCCACAGCACTGGTACAGTGGACAATTCATTCCTCTCCAGAGCTACAGCGAGTTAATGCGGTGCCTGAGCCACCCTGCCATTCTCGCAGCCCTTTCGCCTTCATCTCCTCCCTCGTTCCGACTGCCTCTGCCAGGAGCCTAGATGGGCAAAGCACATTTGTCCCCGGTCAGCAGACCTCTGGCAGATACCAACACTGGTCGCCCCGCTTCCCCTGCTCTTTCTTAAGTTATTAACCTAATAACAGCTGTTTTGTAACCAACTTTTGTTCAACAGAAAGGGTGCGTGTGCCTTCTGCAGCAGGAGTTTTTGGAAAGGTCAGTTCTGTTTCACACATGCTCTGACAAGTTCTCTGAAAAAAATTAACAGGGAGTTGTTTAAATACACACATCAGAACTTTGGATTTATGGCCTAACATTTGGAGAAGTTAATAAACTGTATTTTGTGTAAGTTCTATTTGCAAAGGTTTTTGTCACTTTTTCACTTGTGTAAAGTGTCAGCGATGGGATTCATTTAAGAGAACTGGAACCTAGTTCAGCTTAGCAATGTTTATGTCCCATGCAACTTGCATCGTAGGCTAGAGGAGCTGTGCTTGTCTCACAGGCTTAAGAATTCAGAGGTGTGAGCTCGCATGTAAGGTCTTTCTTGACAAAAGCTTTCTTTAAAAGACCCTTACTTTCTCAAATGAGGTCATGTTCTAGGAGTCTTTAATGCTCTCCCATTTTGCCTTAAACTAACCTTGAGGTAAACAGAGGACTTAATATGATTTTTTTATGACTTAAACATGGTCTTTCAGTATGACTATACTCACCGCAGCAGGCCAGGATAGCATTTTCATGAGCAGCAGTTTTGCTTTTGCAGCAAATTTCACATGAACCAGAAAAAAACAACCAGGGTCTCTATGTAACTCATCTGAAAGGATTACTGGAGGTCTGCTACTTATACTTACCCTCAGACTAGGCATCTATTCAAAACGTTCCAGGAACACAGGAACTAATGAAGACTGCTTTCCTATGGAATTATGCCTGTGATTAATTGCCTCTGTGTCTAAGGTACAAGCTCTAATTGAAGCTGGTCTCATGCCTGGAAACTTATAAACGTCTCTCCCTTATCTGGATTACTGGATATCAATACAGAACAGTTTTCTTCTGATCTCTCTTTCCCTTTAAAAAAAAAATAATTTCTGAAAATGTACTGACTGTGAGATATGCCAGATTTGCTTAAAATTAATTAGCTATTCTGAGGCTGAATGACACGATCACGTATGCCATACTTCCCAAGGAAAGGGAGAAAGGGTGGTGCCTACTGCACTAAAGCGTGGTTAGTTTTACCACCTCTGAACTACTAACTAATCCTTACATTTACTCAAGTTTAAAAAAAAAAAAAAGCCATGACTCAGGATGGTAATTTTTAAACAAAATCACATTGGCTATTTCTCGGAGTACTAAGCAAGCTATTATTCTATTTTGTCAAGAGTCACAATTTACAAGAAAAAGCGCTTTCTCCCCATACCTTTCAAAGCAGAGACTCAAAAGCAAGCCACGTTACTTGGCTTCAATTAAAAGAAATAACCATTCAACAATTTTATCTTAAACTTCAGTCGGCTCACTGGACAAAAAAAATCCCAACACCCAGTACTTTCCATATCTAGCACTTTTTTCTCTCAGTAATGATCTCAAACAGAGAAAAGTGCATTTATTATAGGTACTGTTTTTCTCCTCTGAGTATTAAACTTTCAGGTTGTTTTTTTTTGTTTGTTCATTGTTGGGTTTTTTTAAAGCAACATACCTGCACTTCCCTTTGGAAGTCCTGTTTTGGAAGCTTGCACAACCCAAGGTTGAAGTTACATTTTCTTCATCTCCCAAATTTGTCTGTAATTGGCACATAAAAAATACAATATACTGTTCCCTTGTTGTAGCATTTTACTATTGCAGTATGTACCTGCCACTTCCCACATGCTCCTAGGGGACTTCCAAATACAGCAGACATGTGGATACATTTCCTTTTAATTCTGTTTTTGCAAGAAGTCATGTAATCACCCGTATCTTGAATTATTCCTCCCTAAAAAGGTGACAGTTGAAATTACTGAATGTTTTCCCTGCAATGGAAAGTTGCCTCTAGCTTTATATTTTCCTGTTGACATGTTGGTCATGCGTCAACATTTACCACAATAATTCTTCAGGTCATAAAACACTCATTTTGGGGGAATCTTGGTTAAGCAAAGGAGTAATTGTGTTTTGTTTGGTTTTTTTTTTTTACAAAAAGCTACCATACAAACTTTTGAAAATCATATCAGGCAATGAAATGTTAGTATTTTTCACTGACTTTAAAAAAAAAGTCAAGTCACTACAGACATCAGAAGTAAATCTCCTTCCTGACAACTTATTATTCGGTGAGATCTCATCTCTTTGTGGAACTTCCTTGAAAAAATAGGAAAATTTAACTGTCAACTTTGCGAGAGTCACCAAAGTTTAGACAATCCTTGTGAAAACTTACAGTTGAACGAGCCAAACTGACAAAAATACGTATTTTCCTAAGATGGATATTTCATTTCTTTGGAACTTGGTGTTTTCGTACTTTTAGTATTACTCACATACTGTGAAATCACACTCATTTAAGAGCCTATGAGCCATCAAAATTTGTCACAATCAGTAATTTTTTTTGCATAAGGGACTACACATCCTAGGCCTGAGACATAAACATACTTTCACTTTGAACAGACGTGACTTTTGAAAGCATTTTTATTTGTCTCATCCTAGATGTCAGCAAATAAACGGGTATTTTGTTCATCCTAGTTTTTGACTTTTTTTTAGTTTTATGGGAATATAGCATAAGTTGCAGAACTGTGCAGCAGTCATATGCTCAAACCAATGTTTGGGGGCACCATACATCCATAATGGTCTGATGACTACAATATAAAACTATACTATCAATTTACAATCACGCATTTTAAAATGCTTACTAAAGCAGTCCAGGCATACCTGAGACTTCAAAAAGTCTAAGGAGAGCTTTGAAAACAGGCAATTCCCGGTGAGTGTGAAGACTTGCTTGTGAATCCCTAACCTGCTCAAGGCTGAAACCCCTCACTGCCGGACCTCGGAGGCAGTCTGCAAAGGTGTTTTTCATCCAAAGAAACAATTCCCTCTTCGTTTCCCAGGTTTGTCCTTTAGGTAAATATGGCTGCATTCACAGAGACAGGCAACGTCTTTTGCTAGATAAACTCACAGAGCTGCGGAAGAGAGAGGGGATTAAAAAAACCCAACAAACACGAAACAAACAGGGAAGTGATAAGCAGACAAGCTTTCATGCACACAGGCTGTTGTTAATGCAGCCCAGATCCTCACACTTCTTGCCTTTGCTGAATGCCCAAGCTCCAGAAGCTCCAGTTGTTCTGGATTTTCTGGCAAGGGAGAAGGAGAAATAAAACCACAGGCACAGAGGCAGAAGGGGACAGGTATTCAAGGTTACCTGAGAAGGAAGCAGATTTATGTTAGCTATTCGCTTGAAACTACTTCTTTTTGTGCAATTCTAAAGCTGGGTAACATCATTCAGACCAACAGCCTTGTTTCAGACACGGCATTGACTGCTGTGTGAGTTTCATGGCTCTTTTCCCTAGGAGCACATAAAAGAAAAAAGGCTGCTAGAAGTGGTAGCAAAATCTTACAGAAGCCTTTCCTAATTTAACAGAGGTTCAACTATTTCCCAGTTATGTGCAGAAATTAAGAAAATCACCATCAGCAAGTATTATCTCTTGCCATTTGTAGTAACAGTTCACAAAATAAGGAATTTAAAATTCACTGTCTTACAGGCACCCTATCATTTCTGATGTCTCTCAGTATCTTAGAGGAATACATAGAGGGGAAATGCACTGTATTAACTTTGATGCATATTTAACTAAGACCTCGTTGGACTAGCAAAGAAATTACAACGCCAGTCAGAATTATTATTTTTTTTAATTCTTTAAACAGAGGAAGTGAAGCTACCCAGAATGAGCAGCTGAATTAGACTGAGACACCCCAATAGAGCAGTAGGGAGACAAGCTGATTTTACACTGACTGGTCCTTGCAAAGTCAGACCAGTTCTAGGCACGCATCAGTTCTAGACAGTGACTGTGCAAGTTTCAGCAGTACAAATTCTTATACCTGCTGAAGACTTGAGCCAAGATATCAGGCATGTAAAATCACATAAGATTTAGCATAAGTTTTAAGAATGTAATGAAACAGGATATATATTTCTGTTTAAATGCTTAACATATATGCATACTTACCTAATACCTTTCCTGTTAAGCCAAGTAGTCTCTACAAATTGCTCTAACTAGGCACAGCTTCCTCAGTAAGGGAATGCACCCAGCTAGATGCCTGGTACAGCGAGATTAGATACGTATATATATATATACACACACACACACACAAACACATGCATTTGACGTATACAGTTTCAGAGTTATGAACAAATTTTACTAATTCCTACCTGTAACATGGAGACTGATGTACACTAAGGAGGTGGGGGAGAGCATCTTTTTAAATATCTTAACATACAATTGCTCATTTAATGAAAACGGAGGGTGAGGGATGGCAAAGGGGAACACTCACAGTTGTTCAAACCTGTGGGTTTTGAACCGCAGTTCATAGCAGTTTTGGGGAACTTTCCCAGAGGGACAGAAGATATTTAGTTATTCAACTCAATGCTAATGCTCCCCTTTTAAAACTCTGAAAGTGCCTGGCTCTCTGCTTTACCCTAAGGCATGTTGTCCAGTTCAGTGGATCTATTCACAGAGAAAAGCAACAAGAAAAATCTCCTGCAGATTTATAATTTTGAAAGAAGAATCTCCAATACTGCAAACAACACTGCCAAATAAACCAGACTGTTATGTCACTGCGAGGTACGGCAGTTCACATCAATATTTGAAGCAGGATATACTAATGCAACACCTTTCAGTTATGAGTGATGTCTCTATTGATTAAGACACGTAGCATTGGCTTGTCTCTTTGGTTCAGCTGCATTATATGGACTGAACTTGCAAATATCTATATGGTATTTCATAATTTAACACAAAGTTATTAATCAAGCTTCAGTTGAGGAAGGAGGTCAAGTTTGAAAAATTTAGCAAAGCGATGCCATTTTTCCCCAAATCAGATGCTTCTAAAGCTCTTGTTGAAATTATGGAGGCAAGACTGTAATGTCCTTAACAACCCTCTGCTCTCTCCACCCCCTTTTAGAAGTTTGAGAATCTGAAAAGGATAGTGCATAATAGGTGAGGTAACTTGTGGGAAGGCAGAGTCTCTCAGATGCAGAAATGTACTCTCTTCATGTTCAGCAGCTTCCTTGGTTCAGGTCTACAGAAAACAACTGAGTTACCAGCAATGGTCTTCCCCTAGCACAGCCAGTGCTAACACATTCCAGAAACCAATCTATCTCTTCCCCCTTCTCTACCTCCCTGCTAGTTCAGAGCTCTTCCCCAGTACCAACTTGTGAAGGTAAACATTTGTCATTTTATAACAAAAATCATACACTGTACTCCATCTACCCCTCTCGCTCAAAAAAGTCTCATAGGAATAAGCTTAATTATATACACTCTAAAACGAATGTGAGTACTTGAAGAAAAGAACACCATCCCATGTTGTATTATCTTTTCTTATTAAAAAAAGCCAAGAGGAGACCCTTGGTCTGAGTGGAGCATATTAATTATGACAAGAGATCATGACATACTAGTTGAGATTTAAAGGCTGCTAATAACACTTTTTGTAGTAATTAGTGCAAGATAGTTATCCCATATAAACAAATATTTGATGGTAGACTTCAGTGATAAACAATTCACTTGATGACATTTACATATAAATACACATAAATAAAAACCTACATAATTTAGGTTTGTAGTTAACAAAAAATATGGTCTGAAATGAATTAAATGTAATTGTATCTAGCTGGATCAAAGCTCTTCCTCTAATTACACTCAAGTATACGGGGTATGAAAAGCGTAATTGTACAATTCTCAATTTAGTAAAGTACTACTCTATAAAACATGATCATGAAAACAGCTCTTACATTTTAATGTAAAGTATAAAATCGTATATTTACATTTACATACACTTTACTGAACTACATTGGGTAGCTCACAGTAAAAAAACATCCCTTTTTGAAAATCTTTCAAAAAAATACATCAACTGCAAATATGATCGGAAGTTACTACGTTAGCAGCTGACATAACATCTGTAGTAAAAATATATTTTAGGAAAATACCTGGAAAAATCTAAACACCAATAAACACTTTAAAACTATTTTTGAAGTAAAAATTGTAGCAAAACACAGAATAAGCTAGCTAGGGTAACAGGAACTATTGCATACTGCTCTTTAAGAGCCATGTAGCGACTTAGAACAGAAGCAGCAGATATGGTAGAAGTTATGTGGTGTAACAAAGTGGAAACCGGAGGAAAATAGGAAACCAGTTATCCAACTTCTCTCTATGTTTATTACCATTTTTACTGGGAGAAGTGTAAGAAAACGATGAGAGACTCCCTCTCACTGAGCATATCCTCCATCAAAGGCTAAACCAAATTGGTAAAAGGAACCCAATTTCAAGAGCCTTGGACCCCAAACTTAAAAACATTTACCATATGGACTTACAGTTCAATGGACAATAAACCGGATTATTACACTACAAGTTGCAGGTTAACTTTAAGAGTTAACACTACTTTGCAATATGAAGTGCTTTTTTAATATATGTATATCTATATAATATATAGATATTTGTAAAATACACGTGCAGATTTGATAGAACAAGCTGTGGAAATAGCTTTCTTAAGTCTTTTTTTCCCATTAACACATCTTTATCTCCTACACAAGGAGTTTCAGGATTCAACAAGGATTTCCACAATATGATCAAGCTCATTAAGATCAGATTTACAATTGGAGTTAGAAGGTGTAGTTGCTGGAGAAGAAAACGTTTCAAGCCCATCACAGTGTCCCATTTTTGTGTTGCTCATCATGCCTGTTAACATAGTATCAAGATCATAGTAAGAATTGTCAACTTCTGAAAACAGATCTTCAACAGAATTAGGACTTTTATTCTCCAGTGTCTCAAATATTTGATCTAATGATTTTTGAAAGTTTCCTTTATTTTCTTGTGGATTCTCCATTTCCCACACATTGCTCTGCAGGTTTCTCGGAGCTTGCACTGAAGAGGCTGCTGACATAGTTTCTGAACTATCTTGTGCCTGGTTACCCTCAAAGTCTTTATTGAAAGTACTATAGCCTGGAACATGCTTTCCCTCAGCTTGTTCCCTAGATGAACGACAGAGGATATCTGTTGAAACAAGACGATCCAGGGATGCCTGCCCTGTACTCTGGGTATTTATCATCTGCCAAGTCCCATCCTGAGTCATTTCCTCTTGGATCTGCCGTACCGTGTTGGCTATAAGTACCGAACGACAAAGGTTAGGCTCAACCAACATGTGACACAGCTGAAGTTTAACCAAGGACATATCTAAAAGTGACTGCCGCTGAAGATTATATGAAGGAATAGCCTTAATACCAGCCAGAGTTCCTTCAATATCTTCTTCGCCATCAAAACATTTTCTCTTTAATCCTCGCACAAACATTGTGTCCTGTTAAAAAAAATAAAATACAAAATTCTTGTACAATGTAAACAGCTCAAGAGGGAGGGAAAAAAAGACTAAAAAAAAACAAACCAGAAAACTTTAATCTTAAGTTTAAACAGCAAATTCTTTTAAGATAGAAACATCAGAATTGTCATACTAGCTTATAGAATGGCCAGTGTGGCACAACAGGGGTCAGGAACATATGGACTGGGTCCCAAAGGTGGCACTCGGGAACCAGAGGTGAGCAGGTCCACAACCCATGGCACTGGAGAGAGGCAGGGGCTCCCAGCTCCTGCCTCCCATTAAGCTCCACACTCGATGGAAGCCAGGAGCTGCTGCTTCACACAGAAGCAAACCTCTCAAAGGCTGCATTTCACCCACTGGAGAGGCAGTTTCTCCTCACTCCCCCTGAGTTTCTACTCGCATGCTTAACCTCTAATTTTGGAAATAAAAATACAACCTGCCACACCATCTGTATAAGATTTGACCCCTCCAGAACATCACATGCCTAACAGACTGACATGAAAAAAATACCATCGGCAGCATACTTGAAAGGTTAGCTTATTTTGGTTACAGAGAGAGCAAGATCAAGATTTGTTCCATAAAACTTGAGGTTTCAACTTCAATTCAATTGAGGTGCCTAAAGTAGTCCTTTTGGTTCCCTAAGTCAGGTGAGTAACTGAACTGTGTAATTCCAGTATGAATTGTGCAAGTCCAACAAGGATAGGCACAGTCATCCTCTGGATAGGCTTCTGTACTTCTTTCCCAGTTGACTGTAAGAAAGGAAAATTCCCATATCCCTAGTTTAGGTTTAACTGCTAAAAATAAGTGGGGTGCATCCAGGCTTCTCATTATTTACATCTAAAAATCACTTGCTGAATTTTCCAAAGTATGACTGTCAAGGACTAGCCTCCAGTTCTTCTGAACTGCACTAATTTTGACAACAGTGCCCCATGCAAACATTGCAGCTGATCTCTCAAAAAAACAAAGAAACTTTTTTTTTTAAAACACAGTAGATGTCACTTATTTTAGCCTTATAAAAATGAAGCTGTAAATGAAAGCTAGTACCCGATTGTTATATTTATGCACCTTTGTTATGTCCCTTCTAAGTCTTCTGTCCTTAGAATTTCTGTTTGCCTAATATTTGGGGATTTTTTTTTAAGTGTAGTGATGCAAACAAAACAAAGTTTTTCAACTAAAAGCTAATAAAACCAAAATACTATCGCAGTGTCTTTCTATATAATTTTACGTTTCCCTTGGTAAGCCCTAACCTCTGCCTTGCTTTTCTAGTTGCTACGGTATGTTCCATATATTTTCAGGGAGCGCTCTCTCAGCTTTTTCAGAGTCACTAAAAAAAAATCCACCGAAGTGCAAAAACATTGTTCCTTTCAAAATACATTACATACTTATCTACACTGAAAACCTGGGGATAGCACAGTAGCTAGATAAACATTTGGTCTGACTCTGTACAACACTTCCTAGGTTGCTGTATATATCCATGAAATAACCTTTCTTTGGGTTTGCCGCCTCTTAAACATTTCTTTCCACTGAAGGTACAAAACTCTTTAGAAATCATAATATGCAGAAATCATAATATGCAGAGACTACAATATAGAATATATGAACTTGATCTCATGGTCATTTTTCATACACTTCTTAAAAGCTATATATGGATTACCAATATATTAAATGCTTTGGTAGCTTCTTTTAAAATTTTCTCCTGTAACCTAACATATTTGAATTATTCCCATTAAATACAACCCAAGTCTTTGCTTGAGAGTACCTTTTCCAGATTTTTAGATATTCCTGCATTTTCCTATCAGAGGATATCCCATTTGATTTTTCCTACTAACTTGTATGTACAGTCATTTCTAAACACATACCCCCCATGTGAAACTTGACCTCTAGAGACATCTTTTGGGACTACTAATCAACAATGTATGATTATGTCTTCAAACATTAAACGCTCTGTGCAGAGTTTAAAGCTTCTTTTATTTCAACTTATATTTTTGTGAAGAATAATTAAAACTTCAATTGAATGTTAACCTGGTTTTCATACGTCTACTATTCTAAGGCACACCAACAGAAGAACAGAACGCAGCAGAGAACCTGAAAGCCCCAATACATTACACACACTTGGGTGTGCAGAAGCAGAGGGAAAAATGTATACCGATTCTTAAAAGAAAACCTTTCACAGCATTCACTGCATTTTTTTCTATAACCCCTTGTCATGGTTTAACCCCAGCCAGCAACCAAGCCCACCCAGCCACTCACTCACACCCCCTGATGGGATGGGGAAGAGAATCAGAAGGGTAAAAGCGAGAAAACTCGTAGGTTGAGATAAAGACAGTTTAAAAGGTAAAGCAAAGCCGCGCACACAAGCAAAGCAAAACAAGGAATCCATTCACTGCTTCCCACTGGCTGGCAGGTGTTCAGCCATCTCCAGGAAAGCAGGGCTCCATCACACATAACGGTTACTTGGGGAGACAAACGCCATCACTCTGAACATCCCCCCCCTTCCTCCTTCTTCCCCCAGCTTTATATGCTGAGCATGACACCATATGGTATGGAATATCCCTTGGGTCAGTTGGGGTGGGTGTCCCAGCTGTGTCCCCTCCCAGCTTCTTGTGCCCCCCCACCACTCGCTGGTGGGGTGGGGTGAGAGGCAGAAAAGGCCTTGGCTCTGTGTAAGCCCTGCTCAGCAGTAACGAAAACATCCCTGTGTTATCAGCACAAATCCAAAATATAGCCTCATACTGGCTTCTGTGAAGAAAATTAACTCTATCCCAGCCAAGACCAGTACACACTTACTTCCAATGTGTATCTTACATCATAAAAACAGTTCTTTGTCACGCTGTTCCTGAGATTGCACAAAACATTAGATTTCTATTTCATTTAAGAAGCAAAAAATTACATACCAGTAATTGTGTTTGATGTAGTCCTTCCTCGTCTCCCATGCTACTGAGCAAGAGTCCATACAGTAAAAGTTACAGCACCACCTACCAAGTACAGGGAAGCAACATGTCAGCCAGGTACAGGAGATACAGAACAAAATAGTTTCCCATTTCAGAAACTTACACACCTCTATATTTTGTCAATTGCTTCAGTATCTCTATCCTCACAACATTCCTACAAACCTGAACAGTACTATTAAACCCCATTTACAGCTAGAGCACAAAGGTGATTTGCCCAACAATACATGCAAAATCTGTGGCAGGAGAAGGAAACTGCCAGTTTAACTCCAGGTCTTAGGCTACAACCCTGACCTTTGGACCAGCCTCTCCCTTTTCCGTACACCTTTGCTACTTAAAGAGCAATCAAAATCTTTAGCCATCATCTGAAAAACTTAAACATGCACAAAAGCATAATGAAAGCAAGTCTTCACTGCTTTTATCACAAAAGTATACAGTTTTCACCTTTGTTGTACAAAACCACTTATCTCTGTAGCATCTAAAGAGGAAGTATGCACAAATACAAAACTGAAACAGCAAAACCAGGGAGAATTTTCCTTTAACAACACAGAAACTTTGTGACTAAGATTTACTTTGCAAGATGACAATAATGAAAGTAATGACAGTAATTAAATTGTTTTTATTATAAAGGCTCAGTTTTTAAAACACATTTAAGGCAAAATGAGATTTGATATACCAAATACAATTACCAAACACATGCAAGAATTCATTTAATTACTGAAACCTAAGAGAACGCTCCATTTCAACAGGTTACAAAAACTTAACACGATAAAATATGAGAACAATTCAGATACTTTTCTAGACATGTCTGTACAGTGCAAGACAGCTCAGTGTCTGCAACTGAACTGCATACCTAGAAAAAAAATTAGTAAAGAGGATGCATATGGACATGTATTTTTGTTTTCTGTTGCGGCCAGTAATAAAAAAGTTTTGAAGAGTGCTTGATTT
>VZTV01098986.1:0-13967 GCA_013400875.1 Anhinga rufa
TTCCAACTCAGGGCATTCTGTGTGATTAGAAATTATTTTTATGTTGGTTATTAACATTCCCTCTGTTGTATTCTTGGTTCAAAACTGAGGCCAAATAAACTGAGTACCTTCTTTCTTTCCCCCCGCCCCCCTCAAAAACACCAAAATTTGCCTTTTACAGTCTTCTGAAACTCAATTCCCCTCCAGTTCTAGGAGGGGACTGCTAATGGCTCACTCTTTCACTGTTACATCTATCACAGCTGGACTTCTCATTTGCCACTAATGACAGTTAACAGTCCAACTACAACCACCAAAGAGTGAAGGTTAAAGCAGAAAAGGTATTTAACACTTCTGCCTTCCCAGCCTCAGTGGTAGGTAAATAGGTTTCTTTCTTTGGGGTACCCATAGAGATATTTTCATGTTCATACTTTTACTACTTAATGTATTTGTTTTCTAATATTGTATAAAAATTTGCACCTGCTAATTGCTCAAGAAAAAGCCTCAGAATATGTTCAGAAAACTGGGCTGAAATAGATTTACCTTTATAGATAGAAACAGGTACAGAAGAGCAGAAGGCATACATTTTAAGCTTCAAGACTTCCATTTATCAACCACCCACACAGAAAGCCTGATTTTCAGAGGAAAAGAGCTGAGCCTCTGGGCTCCCATTTATCACAATTACCATGAAAAACTGAAGAGGCTTAACCTGCCCTAGCAGGGACAGAATTGAATTCAAAAGCTCCGGAGCATGTAAACTATCAACAGCAGGCACCTCTGCCCCACAGCTTTTATCCAGAGATACCCCAGGGCAAGACAGTCCTGTGAGACAGGCTAGAAACATTGTCTCTTCACCTTCCTCTTTTCCTCAGCAAGTGCCTTACCCCTGGTAGGGCTGGCGTGAAGACAAAGAGTTGGAAGTTTTTAATTTCTTTCTCATTTTTTTCACCTCTTTATTCTTCTCCTGATTGTCTAAGCAGTTTTGGATGTTCTAACTCCCATGAGTAAAGGTTTCTGGAGAGAGGAAGGGAAGTTTACACAGCTTATTTAATGAGAATCAGGCTCTTTCATCCTCTCTACATTCACCCCTTCTAGCTCCTTAAATCCTGGGCTGCAAAGACTTCGTTCTTGGCAAACTCCAAACAGGAACGCATCTCTGCACCTCATCCATTGCATGTTACTAGCTTTACTCTTGACCAAATCCCTTCTCTGACCAGATGTCACCAGTCCCAGATGTCTGCCCAGTTACTCTGATCCCCATTTCTGCAAAAGAAGGGAGGCAAACTCGGATCATTTTAACCAGAACACAATTTGTCCTGCTATATGAAACTTAAAGTGTTTTGTTTTTTTATTCCTCTTGCTAGACATTCACTGACATGGCTGTGATGGATTATTCCTGCCTTCATTTTTGCAGACAGAGAAACTGTAAGAAAATGAGGCTAAACTTACTGTAAAAAGCTTCACATCATTCCTTCAAGCAGGCCTAGGAGTTCTGACACTCATACCTACTTCAACAGGAATAAAAATTTGATCAACACTGAGTGACTTTAAAAACCCCACCGTACTTCTCTGCCTCAAAGCAGTTTGAAACTTAACTCCCATGCTCCTCTTAGTCAGTCACTAAACACTACATCTTTTTTCTAGGAATTATAAACATAGCATTTTACAAAACAATTGTGCAAAATCTGTACAAAAATTAAGCTACTCCACTTAGGTAATACCAACAGGGACTTGAAGCCATTTCCCATAAAAACGTACAAGAGGGCAAAGGATTATAACCACTGCAGCTGCTGATCTGCTCAACACATCTAAGGCAATATTCAGTCTTTTCCAGAAATGGAAATCAATTATGACTAGAATTATTAATGTAGAGGCAATATGTAAATATGCAGAACTGCCATCCTTGGAGTGAACAGGTTAGACATTTCTTGTTAAGTTACTGCTGAGACTTTTCTACAGCCCTGATTCCTGTGAGAGTTTAGGTAAGTGTGTTTATATAGTTGTTTCAAAATGTGAAAACTGTTTTACATTGCTGCCATAATCAAGATCAATGGCACAATGTTCAGTGAATTGTTAGATGACCAAATAATTGCAGTATGAGTCTACCGCAGAAGGTGTTAGCAATTGAGTCCAACACTGCATTGAAAATCCCAAACCTTCACAGAGGTTCCAGGCTGCCACATCTCTGCACTTGGTACATTAGAGTGCTTCAGCTTCTGCAATACTTATGAGATTTTCTTAAATAGCATGAAAGAAACATTGCCACAATTTACAACCAATCACCACACTAACAGTACAGTCAGTTAAAATAAATTAGAGCTGGGTGAATTGGTTAATTTACTTTGCAGTGCATTTCAAAATAAGAACAAGCTGCACAGTAACTCTGGTAACATGTTACCACCAATTCTGACACACCTCAAATCCCAGGTCCTTAGCACAAAGCTAGCAGCCAATGTACCACAAGCTCAGAATCTCAGGTAAGAATAGGTAGTTAGGGGCAATCCCTAAATGCTTTCCATAGAGTTTACCCAGTGTGTGTACATTTTCAAAATACCTAAAAAAAAAGAGTATAAGTCTCTTAAATTCAAGATGACCTAGGCTTCTAGGTCATTCCGGCACTCCTGGAAATCTTTCTTCATGGCCTGTGTCAGTCAGCTGGAGCCTTTCACACTGAACATACAAGTTCAGCTTTAGCCCAAAACTGTTTCTAATAAACAGTTACTGGATGCCATGCAGTGAGTTGGTTTTATTTCATCTGCTAGGGTACTAAGGACAAAGATACCAAATAACATTTCTGTTCATCATAGTAGCAGATGGCCCAATGGACCAAATGGGCACAAAAACAGCTATGAAAACTGTTATGACATTTCTTCCATCAGTTATGACAAAGCTGAGGTCCACAGGTGGCAGATCACACATTGTAGCTCTGTGCAGCATCTCAAAATTAAGAGGGTGTCAGCACACAGATGACCAAGAACACATTCAAACCAGTCAGAGGCTGGGTGCATAGGTACACATAAAGGGAGGAAAAATACAAAAACCTCTCTGCATACCACAGCTGTAGAAAATTTTGCCATTATAATAAATTTCCTATCTCCCACTTTAAACTTCTGAGGGTCAGGCCACCAGATTGCAGGAGGCACATATATGTCAAATAAAGCTGATTGAAAATATTGCCTTCTGCTTTAGGAAAGGTCTGCTTTTTTTTTTGCATTGTCATGGCTTCGATAAGCATTGATTAAAAAATATTATGATATTATGATACACAGTTAATCGAATCTATATACTTCTGGCACATATGGCAGCAAAGCAACATACCTGTTATTCAAAGCTATAGCAAGACAACTGCTGTTTCATCTCTGTACTGACCTGGGCTCTGCAGAATGTATCCCAAGCAGTACTATGCATCCCAAGGTTCAACACTGAAGATCACTTACTGTTGAGTATTAACTTGCACTTGGACTGCTTCTCAGCAACCATAACTCCTTTCTTCCAGGTCTCAGAAATACGTGCCCAAAATTGTCAGCATTTACTCAGCCTTAGATGTCATGGTGTTCAGGTCAGACACTGACCACAGGCAGCCTGCATACAAACCTTCACCATTTCCCTCAATGTGTATGCATATGTGTTATGTATGTGTGTATATATATATGTATATAAAAACAAGCACACAGTAATATACTAAAAGGTGGAGGCTCTGTTGCTCAGATGATCAGGAAACTACCACATACCTTTTTACATACTGTTGCTCTTGCTATCCTTCACTGTAATTTTAATTAACATTTAGTTGTTCATGTTAAATAGGAACACAGGACAAACCCATCCCCTCTACAGTTATGTTTCTCCATTCCATCAGTGCATCCTGTGGGACAACAAAAGGATCCTGGTTAGACCACCCCTCTGGAGGCCACCAGCCCAGAGCAGAGCTAACCTCTCAGCTTGCTTGTTCCATTGACCTCTTGACACCTCCAAGGACGGAGGTCCCACCACAGCACTGGGCATCCTGCACCAGTGCTTAACCCATTTCATGTTGAAATATTTTTCTTCATGTGCAGATAGAACCTCCCTTGCTGCAAGTTGCAGCTGCTGCCTCCCAGCCTTAGCTATGCCCCTCAGAAATCCCATTCTGGCTTTCCAACATGCTTCCTTTAAGCAGTTGAAAACATTTAAGTTTTCCTTAGCCACCTTTTCTCCAGACTAAACAAACCCTGCTTCCTCAGTCATGGGCAAAACAGACTTAAGGAAAATTAACTGAATTTATTACCAATTAAAATAATTAATTACCAATTTGGTTAGTGGGAAAAAAGATGTAAACTTTAAAACAGCTTTCCTGCCCATTTTCCCAGGCTCAGCTTCACTCCACACTCCTCTCCCCACCCTGAGCTCTGCAGGGTTCTGAAGTCAGTCTGTCATGGCTCCTCTGCCACTCCATCTTCCTCACACTTCCCCCTGCTCTGGCATGGATCCTCTCCGTGGGCTGCAGGGGATAACTGCTCTGGGGCCACAGAGCCCCTCCTCTTCCTCCAACCTTGATCTTCCCTCAGCTTCCTCCTCTGTCTGAAGTTTTCTTCCCTTTCTTAAACATGCTTTCCAGAAGCCCACCATCTTGGCTGCAGGGCTCAGCTGTGCCTTGTGGTGGGTCCATCAGAGCTGGCTGGAACCAGCTGTGTCTGGCACAGGGCAGCACCAGTGTCTCCTCACAGAGGCCACCCTGCAGCCTCCCCTGCCAACAACTTGCCGCACACACCTAGTATACCCATTTAATTAGGTGATCCCTAACTCAAGCCTCTTCTGCTGCAGGCCCTCGATCCCCCCAGCCCTCACAGAGACAGGGGAGGCCTCAATACAACCCTGCCAGGAAACACTAAGGGAAAGACGCCATTGCACACCACAGGCTTTGCCATGTCCTTCAGCACTAAGTCACCTGCCCCCTTCAGACTTTTACCTACATGAACTGTTTATCCTCCTTTCCTTTATTTATTTGCTTCCACTACACTTATAAAAAAGAAGGGTTAAGAAGTAACAGCCATGTTTGACCATCCAAGCACCACTGAGGTGAGCATTAGTAGAAACAAAATAGTGACCAAATTCCATGCCCTCACCTCTGAAATTTAAAGAAATACCTTGAGGAGCTTAAAGTCCTTTAGTGGGATTGACTTCAGGTAAAAAACCCCAGATGGTGATATTTAATACTGGCTTAATAATTGCAATTAGTATATATCAGCAGTGCTTCTCAATGTAGTAGACACCTGGCCAACTCCTGCCTAACTGATGGCTTTGGTAACTTGTCAGGAGACAGAGAGACTGTCTTTGATTTGTATACACTGGGGGAAAAAAAAAAGTTGGTGAATCAGCTTTCATTACAAGCAGGCTTCAGCAAGACTCATGTCTCCAGCAGCATGTAGCTGCCAGCACTTACTCTCAATATGCATTTGAAAGTTACTTTCCTCAGGGACTGCAGGCCTTGCAGTCCTGCAGCTTACACCTACTGCATTCATGAGACCATAATGAGAGTCACACCCCATCCTCCAGTGCCCATGTTTTAAGAGGGTGTTCAGTAACTGGAGAAGCGATATAAACACACAAGATCTAGAAATAATTTCTTATCATAAAAAGCATAGAAACCTCCGTTCATTTTGTATGCAAGAGAAAAAACCATGGGGTAACTTAATCGTTGTGGTTACATTCTCACACGTGAGGAAAATGCAGTTAGTGAAGGGCTCTTTAACCTAGCTGGAAAAAGGAAAAACTAAAGGATTTTAAATTAGAGTCAGATATGTAGAAGTTAAAAATAGAGAGGTTCTAATATCAAGGGTGATTTAGCAGCAAACGTGGTTGAACAGGTATAAAAGGCATCAGAAAATCTGATAATCTCATTTGACCTTAAAAAAAAATCTATGCATCTATACAGACAGCATCAACTAAGGCCTCTATACACTCTAACCCTATATTGAGCAAAAAACCCAATCACTTTTTGTTGCCAAAGCCTGAACTTCAACAGGCCTTCTAGTTAACCTTCAGCCACAGCTATCCTAACATACCACTTGTCTCAAATGATATATATATATATATAAGTTTCTTCCATGGCTGAAGTACAATGTGAGACTGTTCATACACAGAGTAACTTAAAAGGTCCGGAGAGCAGAACCACTGGTGAAACAAATGAAAAGCACTCTGCTCAGCAAGACACTACAAAACATTTATTAAAGACAGAATGAATACAAATGAGACTTAATAAATTAAGCAAAAGAGTGATCATGTTAGGGGCCCTCTGAACAAGAGGAAGCCATGTTCCTATTCAACCCCTGCACAATGGGATCAGCCACAATGAGACTACCCACTCATTTTGGTCCCAGTGCTTACTGGTGAACACTGGAGGCTTCATGTGTCTGCTTGGCTATCTACAGTGATATGCAGAACTTTCCTTAGAGAAAATGCAAGGAGCCCAGCCTTTTACCAAACAATGCAAAGTTCCAAGTCAGCATCTCTTTTGTTAATGGGCTCATAATTGTCATTAACAACCCTGGATGCAGAGCATAGGAACATATTTTACAAATATTTTTACTATCTTAAATTCTGACCATGGGGTAAAGCTATGGTTAACATTTCATGAGCTGATATAGAATCAGCTTTCCATAGATAAGCAATACTGTAATCATTGGCTAGTTACACTGTATTGAATATTTCTATAACTTTTACTGTTGGGTGCAGTAGTCATAATAGCCTTTCCCTGTTTCTAGAAAAAGGCAAGAAGCTGCTGATTCTGGGTCATTCATATGCCACGTAAAATGCAGGCCCCATTTGAAGACAGTATGAGTTTTAGTAAAGTTTTTACTAGTTCAATACAGTGGCACTCAAGAAGGGTAATAAACAAAAATCCAGTGATAGCCTTTAAACCTTTAGCAAAGTCACTTATAGAATATCAAGGACATATGTTACATTTAATACTGTAATGAGCTTTTTTTAGCTTTTAATATTACATTGAATTTTATACCATTACACTTAATGTTACTCTTGAGTTTTTCAGTATCTTTAATATAAATTAGCACAAAGAAATTGCCAGAATCTCCTTGAACATCCTTAGAATGATCACTTGTGTCATACCACACAAGGAAAACATCCTAAAGATTCTAGACTATTACCTTTTCAGACACTTACCAGCCGCCTGTAGAAGCTTTTCCTATCCCAAAGCATCCAGAAGTTTTTCTTCTCCAGATGGAGGAAGCTGCAACTTTTTAATTAATATTGTGTTCTGCTAAAGACAATTCAGTACAGTATTGATACAGTATCGATGGTTTAGTCTTCTTAGACTCATTAATGTAATTACTAAATTTTTTGGGGGTTTGGGAGTTTTGTTTTGTTTTTAAAAAACTGCTTTTCTCTTTACAAGATAGCTATGAAAGGTTCTGGAGATTTCATCGGACAATAAATTGAATGATTTTCCCAGTTTAAGTCCAGTCAGCATTTGCTTTAACACAAGTGGAAGTTACAGAGATCAGCAGTTCCCAGGCTGTAATCTCCGAGTTGGCCCAGAGAATAGTATTAAACAGCAGAACCCACTCGTACATCCCTTACATACCACCCAGCTCAGTGGTCTGAGAGCACTGGCAGTGGTTGTGCTGTGAGTTTCATGATGGCCTAATGTTCTTGCACTAAGACAAGAATCTATTTACAGAAAGTACAGTATTGCAAGGCATAATCTGGCAAACTACAGCAGAGCTTTCTGCCCTGATTACTTGCTGAAAAAATAGAGCCAGAGTCTGTTTACTCCCTGCTGGGCTTATCATTTCACCAAGTGATACAGAATAGCTAGCTAAAAAAAAGTTAGGAGACAAATTCATGTTTAAGACTTGGTGCAGGGAGATGCTTTTAAAAAACAGGTGTACTCTATTCAGCAGTAGTGTGTCAGTCCTGCATGATGGGAGATTTATTATTTGCTGGCTCTGGGCCAGGAGCCCTGCACAGCATTACCCTGCTGGCAAAGGAGTGTCTGCAGAGCCCCATCCTCATTCCACATCCTTTGAAAGTTGTGAGCAGTCATTAAATGAAGAGAAAGAGACAGAGGAAGGAGTACAGTGTTCAGCTAGCAGATACACACGCATATGTGGAAAACTGCATTTGTTCACAGGTGCTCAAGTGCCTACTGAAGATACATGCATGCATGATGTTAACATGCTCTGCTCTCCCCAATACCTCTTTTACTCAGAGACAGCAACACCTCCCAAAAGCTGCTACTGTTAGCCAGAACACGTGTTTTCTCCTAGCTAACGTCCATGGAGCACCTCAGGCAGCCCATGCCTCTGTGCACAAGACAGCTCGCCCAGCAACTGTCTTAAAATACATGTGTATAGATATCTGCAAAAGCTCAAAAAAGAATAAGGAACCTAGGCTCAGTCACAGCTCAGCAACATAACTGTCCAAGGAGAAAACATTTCCATTTGACTCAAAAGGTGCATTATTGACAAGTTTTGCATTGAATAATATTATTACGTCACTGCTGCAGCACTCAGACTACTGCCCTGGATACAAGCTTCCCACTGACTGTGGGAAAAATAATGAAAAAATAACTGAATGTAACTATTGTTGTGGTGATCTTACATGTTGCTAGTCTAAAAAGTGAGTCCAAGACCAAATAGCCTTCCTGAGCTCTCACCCAGCATTCCTTTTGGGCAACACTTTGGTTGACTTTCCTCTCAAGACACAGACCAAGGACACTGGTGCCCTCTTCTGGCTGTATTCTTTGGAGACCATCAGAATACAGTATCACTAGTATTTTTACTATAAGTCAATTCGCTCTTTGCTTCTGATTTAACACAATAAAAGGCTCGAGGTTTTTTCTTCTATGGATGAACCCGAGAATATTGTTATGTGCCTCTTCAGTAAATAGAGGTGACAATACATCACAGCACTGGGACTTGTTCCTAAGCATGTGTCATGGTTTAGCCCCAGCCAGCAACTAAGCACCGGCACTAAACTGGCAACCACGCAGCCGCTCGCTCACTCCCCCCACACCTGTGGGATGGGGGAGAGAATCGGGAGAGCAAAAGCAAGAGAACTCGTGGGTTGAGATAAGAACAGTTTACTAATTAGAATTAAAAAAGGTAATAATAGTAATGATAATAACAATGATTAAGATAATATAATATAATAAAAAGGAAAACAATGAGGGAGAGAAACGAAACCCGAAAGGAAGGAAAACAAAACCAAACCCAAAACCCCACAAGTGATGCAACCGCTCACCACCCGCTAACCGACGCTGCCAGTTCCTGAGCCGCGATTGCACACACTCCCCCCCAGTCCCTGCCAACTCCCCCCAGTTAATATACTGGGCATGACGTCATATGATATGGAATATCTCTTTGGCCAGTTTGAATCAGCTCTCTTAGCTGTGCCTCCTCCCTTCCCGGCTTCTTGTGCACCTGGCAGAGCATGAGAGGCTGGAAGAGTCCTTGACTAGTTCAGCACTGCCCAGCAATAGCCAAAACATCAGTGTATTATCAGTATTATTCTCACACTAAGTCCAAAACACAGCACTACACCAGCTACAGTGAAGAAAATTAACTCTATCCCAGCTGAAACCATAACAGCATGTGCTATTCAAATGCTATTTGGAGTGAACCTGGTTCTGCCACCTCAGCATCTCACTCCACTGTCACATGGAAGAACAGCACTACTGTTGCTACTCATCTGCAGTTTGGTTTGCCATCCATTTTGTTAATTCCCAGATATTTCTATCCTCCTTATGAGGAACAAAAAGAACCAAATGGAGGATGAGTCTGGTTTGAGATATATCACACTACAGTTTCTGCTTAGACAGGGATAGGGTTTACAGTATTCTGCCATAAGCAGCTCACTGATTAGTACAAAATGCCTGATGTGTTGAATACTATAGGGTCTAGGACTCTTTCCTATTTTTTTTTTTACACTCAAAAACACAATAATAAACAAACAGAAAAGGCTGCTTGCCTGCAGATGGTGGAGGGAGAAGACTGTTTCTTGCTAGAAGTCAATGCTTTATCATAAGCCAGTAATGCTCCTCTGTGTTCAAATAAGGAGGGTCTGAACATCTTAAAGGCAAGGACCGAGGACTCCCTTAGGGTTTAGCTAGGTATTTACTGGTATTAGTAACAGGGACACTTGGTCATTCTGAGCACATTTCTAAGACAAAAGAGGGGCATGCAGCAAGCATGAGCACTGAACACAGCCACCCACACAGCCTATTGGCTCACACTGATTATTTTGTCCTGCTCCAACAAGCTCTCCCCAAGACAAATCTGCTAAAAAAAAGCTAGCCCTAATCATCATGGAAACAAGCCAAATGGAGACAGACATTTGGCCAGGAATCAGTCCTTTCTCAACCCACAATTATTTTTCAGTACCAGCACAGCCTAGCTAGAAGCACTGTACAAAACTCCAGGACAGTGCCATAATGTTAGCATCTTCAGGAGGATTAGGCCAAGGACTGCCTGGTTTTTTTTTTCTTGGCTTAGTTTACGTGCAAGTTAATGTGATGAGGGTAGGCATGTACTTTAGGATTAAGTGTACCATATGCTCAATTTCTTTCTGTAGACCATCCTGGAAGTTTGTCTGTGCTAATTCTCTTCAATGTTTGCACTGCTGCCATCTAAACTGGCAAACCCCAAGCAGGGCAAAGAAGAGCTGGGACTGGCTATATTAGCTACTCATTACACAAGCTGTCTAAGCCAATGTTTCTCTGCATCTCTGCAGGAACATAATGTAAAGTGCACATCTCCATAAATGTGTTGCCAAGGATGTTCATTATGGGCATCTCATCATGCAAAGCTTTGTATTTTTTTATATTAAGTGGATGTAATCCGAACAAGCATCCAAAAGAAAGTCTGAGCTTACCATACAAGAGAAGAAAAACTATGAAGCAGACAAGAGCTAAAAATAAGTATTCAGCAAGACTCTTAATTGTTTGATGCAATGGGAAAATACATACATCCACTATAACTAGCAGAGGACCTAACAAAGTTCATAAGACTCAATTGACAGGGCTCTAGAACATTTGAGTGGTAGGGGTTGGGTCTCTACCTTCTC
Source organism: Anhinga rufa (assembly GCA_013400875.1). NCBI lineage: Eukaryota > Metazoa > Chordata > Aves > Suliformes > Anhingidae > Anhinga > Anhinga rufa. The sequence goes on from VZTV01098986.1 coordinate 11,038, forward strand.
CAGGTCACATCTGCCTAGCAGAGTCTGCACAGGTCTTCAGTATACAAAGGTGATCTTGCTCCAGGGCAGCAGGTGCTGAGGAAAATTTTAAGTCAAAAAGCTTAGTTCCAGGAAGCAATCACTGATGCTGCTGGCTTGTTTCTCATCCTTAAGAGCAGTCTCACACACTGCTTCAAGGTCACTGGCTAAAATAAGTACCAACCTCAGCAATCAGAGCTAATTGTAGTCATCTGTAGAACTGACAACAAGCAGGTGTGTACAGAGACTAATCACACAGCCAGATTCCCCAGCAAGGCAGACACCCTTCAGTCATGAATTAACAGCTTAACTGTCCTGACCACAGTTAAATCATTCTCTCTAATTACCCAATTACCTCTCAGACATTCTTAATTCACTCCAGAGAAGAGGAAAACAAAGACAGACCCTAGTTGTTAAATCAGTACCTTCCCATAGAGTATTATTTTGAGTTCTACTTGTCCGTTTTAATCTTAAGGGAACAATGGATCCACAACACATCCCCAGCTACAGAGAATAGCTTTCTCTGGACACCAGAGGCAGCTACAATATTTAGTGTTAGAAGATATTGGTTAAAAAAGTTAATTACAACACAGAAGAAACAGGATCATGCAACCACAGCACATTTGCGTCTTCTGAAATTCACAGCATGATAAGACGGAAACTGCTAGAATAAGATTAGGGAACTTTTTGCTTGTTTCTAACACCAGTGTTAAAGACTTCTTGAATTAAACATCATGGTTCAAAGTTAAAATCTTCAATACCTCTCAACTCCAACCCACTCCACTTAAGAGTATTGAATGATCACCCAAAGCTCCTTGGATGTGCCCAGCCTGTTGTCTCATCAGTAGGTTTTACTCCCAGTGTATTGTCCCAATACATTTTAACTGGGGGAAATACACTTGTGACCTGCACAGAAGTCAATATTTAGCCTTTGAAATACATGTGCTGAAAATCAGACTGATCTTCACAGCAGAGCTAACTGAGCAAGATCAGGCTTGACAATTCTTAATCTGCAATGTTCAATTATTTCTTGAATAAAAAAATAAAGATCTTATTTGTGGTCATGGTCTACAAGCCACTAAGTGGGATGGTCAGAAATTGAGACTGCCTCTGTTTAGTCTTTAATGTTGATTCCCCTTTATTTCTTTTCTGGGATATGGCTGTCTTCAAGAAGTCTGGTTCTGTTTGTTTCAAACACCATACAAGGCTGTGAGCTTTATAGGTCCCAGTTTTTCTGTACAGCACAGGCACTACATCAGCAAAAACTTAAAGCTTCCTTTTGGGTTGCTTTCATCTCCTTCTTTATAAATCCATGTCTGTATACTTGATTACTTCCAGTACATCTTTTAAGTGTTTTTGCACCCACATTTAAGAACATCTTATTAAAACAGCATTATTTCACCTTCATTACCACAGTATGTGCAACTGAAGCATCTCTTATACCTTGATCTCAAGTATCAGCTGCAGAGGAGAGTCCACAGAGGAGAAAGGTAGGCCAGAGTTAAGTGTGATGGCTTGCATAGAATGAGAGATAGCACCAGCTTTCACCTTGGAAGAGTGAAGGCTCACTCACACAAGAATAATAAGATTTTTCCTTGCTCTGAGTAAGACAAGTACAACAAAAACAAGTGACAATAGAGCAGGAACATTCAAAATATCATTATTACCTACAGATCCCAGATGAGACCACGTCAAGATCAGTTTTCTGTCTCACAAATTAAAATTTGTTCCATCTTGCACAAACTTGTTATTAGCATTCACACTGCAGCATTAAGTGATTCTTCACCTTAACTACTTAGCTTTTTTTCATTTTCCCTTTTTAGCCTTTGGACTAAAAGAACATTTAAGCCACTAGCTCAGTTGCAAAAAATGACAACACAAACAAGAAAGCAGAAAAGCACAGTCTTCTTCGGATATTATAGTTTAAAAAAAAAAAATCAGGCAAGTTTGTATACCAGAGAATTAAAGCTTTAAGGAAGTTAAATGCAACTCTTGTATCTATCTAAGTAAACTCAAAAAAAAAGTAAAACAGAACAGAAGTTTGGCTTCTAGGAAGACACTACATGGTAAAACATTTAGTAAATTCAGGCCTGGACACCTCCTACTGTGTTAAATGCACCAAATCTGTTGGCCCAGGAACATGTGACTTGACTGTGGCCATAGACTGTTCATAAGATCAAAACTCATCTCTTCCCCATTACTATTGTGACATGACCATACGAATACCTCCAAACTGCTGTGACACTAGGAACACAGTTCTGCACTCAAGACATTCATTACTACTTCCAAAATACTCAACACTACAGTAAGGGCAGTTCATTAATAAGCCTTACTTGTAATAGCACTTAATATGGGGTTTCAGGATACCTTATGTTCAGCCTGAAATACTGTAAACAAGCTAGTAGTCATAAGCCTGGTAGATTTAGCAAGACTCTTGCTGAGTACACTTACCATTTCCTTGTGAAACGGACAACCAAGAAATTCACCACTCCCGCCTGTAACTAGGCACCACTGGCTCTGACCTTTGTACTGAGCCACCTACTTTAAAGGAGTTGGTTGCAGGCATGAATGAAGTTCATAGCCCACCTTTAAGAAATTCCTCCACAAGCTATGAAATTCAGTGTATGGAGCCAATCCATGGATCTAGGCCCCCACCATAAAGCATGTGCCACAGACACAAGCATGGGCTATCTGGTCACATCTATCACCATCAATAAATACCAAGACAGATTAATTTATTTTACTAGTAAATGTTTGAAGCAAAAGACAGAACTGCATAGGCTAGACTGAAAGTGATGCTCTCCTCCCTTAAAGGACAGTTACTTTGAGACAAGTGAATCAAGTCATTACACCTCCATTTTGGAGGAATACAAGGGTTTGCATTACTAGGAGGATTTACCAGCCTGGACAGG
>VZTV01098987.1:0-31576 GCA_013400875.1 Anhinga rufa
TTTTTACCAGGGCCTGTATATAAATCATATATTCTTTATGATTGGGTGGTGAGGCACTGGAACAGGCTTCCCAGAGAAGTTGTGCATGCCCCATCCCTGGAAGTGTTCAGGGCCAGGTTGGATAGGGCTTTGAGCAACCTGATCTAGTGGATTATGTCCCTGCCAATGGCAGGGGGGTTGAACTAGATGATCTTTAAGGGTCCCTTCCAACCCATTCTATGCCTTTATGATTAGTATTTAAGAATCCTTTGAAAAGGTTGACCTGGTTTCCGTGTATCATACCCCCAGTCACATTCCTTTTCTAAACTGTATTACAGTCTTCCCTCTCACTCAGACAAGGAGCTTATAGATCCAACCACCCCCTATGGAAGCTCAGCATTCCTAAAAAACATATGCAGAAGGTGGCAGTCCAGTCCAGGTGATGGGACACTGCAAGCAGATATCAATAGACAGAGCTTTGTTTCCACAGGTGAGAGAAAGGAGGAGGAAGAGAAGAAAAAAAGCCTCTGAACAATGAGGTACTTTTCTGTCATAGCCCATTAAGCAAACGTGCACACACATACTGAATGTGAATACATACACTCAGCAAAATGTCTCAGTGAACACTGACAATTTTCAGAGGCACGTGGGGAATGTATACTCATGGCAGACGTACCTGCAGTCAGATTTTTCAAAGCAGCCTGAGTCTCAGAGACTTCTAGTCATTGGTTTCAGTTTAAATCTGCCTGTATGTCTTTAAGACAGCACCTCAGCACCTTCAGGCACACCTTAACCAAATGGAAAGGCATGGTGCAGAAGTATCTGTGCTAACAGGGCCTGGAGAAGTGCCGATGCCCCATTGCAGTGTTGCACTCGCATTAATTCCATGTGTTGATGGGGAGTTACTCATTGCAGCTCCCCACCATACTCACAGGGCTCTGGTGCTCCTGGCCTGGGAGAAGAGCTCAGATCAGCATGGCACAGGGCTGCATGCACACTTTCAGCTGCTCAGCCCTGGTCAAGGTATCCATATCACCTATGGTGGATAGCGGAGGCATACCAGAACTCACACTGGCTTGGGTTTTTAAATGGGTTTATTGTTGCAGGGGAGAAATGAGAGGATGGTTTTGATGGTGGGGTTTTTTGTTTTGTTTGTTCATTTTTCCTCTAAGTTTTCATTTTCCTTCCTGCTCATAGAGTACTAAACAAATAAAGCTACAGCCGCCTTCATCATCACTAAAAGGAATCTTTATGGCTGTAACCAGTTCCAGATTTGGTTCTCCTCTCAGCTGCCTTTCCCTCTATTGTCTCTATTTTCTTCTTTGTAAACTCTGATTCCAACCACCGGACTTTTCTACCAGTACATCCCTAAGCTAGTTACTAAAGTCATCGGTAACAGAATGAAATAAATTTCTGGTACTAGGACAGTGTATTCAAGGAGGTGCCCAATAAGACTGAAAGAATCACAGAATGATTTAGGCTGGAAGGGACCTTTAGAGGCCATCTAGTCCAACCCCCCTGCAGTGAGCAGGGACAGCTTCAACTAGAGCAGGTTGCTCAGAGCCCCGTCCAACCTGACCTTGAATGTTTCCAGGGATGGGGCATCTACCACCTCTCTGGGCAACCTGTGCCAGTGTCTCACCACCCGCATTGTAAAACATTTCTTCCTTATATCCAGTCTAAATCTACCCTCCTTTAGTTTAAAACCATTACCCCTTGTCCTGTCACAACAGGCCTCGCTAAAGAGGTTGCCCCCATCCTTCCTATAGTCTCCCTTTAAGTACTGGAAGGCTGCAATAAGGTCTCCCCGCAGCCTTCTCTTCTCCAGGCTGAACAACCCCAACTCTCTCAGCCTGTCCTCACAGGAGAGGTGCTCCAGCCCCCTGATCATCTTCGTGGCCCTCCTCTGGACTCACTCCAACAGCTCCATGTCCTTTCTGTGCTGAGGGCTCCAGAGCTGGACGCAGCACTCCAGGTGGGGTCTCACCAGGGCAGAGTAGAGGGGCAGAATCACCTNCCTGAGGGATGCCACTCATCACTGGTCTCCATCTGGACATCGAGCCATTCTCCACTACCCTCTGGATGTGACCATCCAGCCAGTTCCTTAATCACCAAACAGTCCACCCATCAAATCTATCTCCCCAGTTTAGAGAGAAGGATGCTGTGGGGGACTGTGTCAAAGGCCTTACACAAGTCCAGATAGATGACATCCATAGATCTTCCCTTGTCCACTCAGGTAGTCAGCCATCATAGATGGCCACTAGGTTGGTCAGGCAAGACTTGCCCTTGGTGAAGCCATGCTGGCTGCCTCAGAGCACCTCCCTGTCCTCCATGTGCCTTAGCATAGCTTCTAGGAGGATCTGTTCCATGACCTTCCCAGGCACAGAGGTGAGGCTGACAGGTCAGTAGTTCCCCAGGTCCTCCTTTTTACCCTTTTTAAAGATGGGCACAATGTTCCCCTTCTTCCAGTCCCCAGGGACTTCACCTGATTGCCATGTCTTTTCAAATATCATGGAGAATGGCTTGGCAACTGCATCAGCCAATTCCCTCAGGACTCTGGGATGCGTCTCATCAGGTCCCATAGACTTGTGTAAGTCCAGGTTCCTCAGGTGGTCACGAACCTGATCTTCCCTTACAGTGAGAGGGGCTTTATCCCCCTGGGGGCAGACAGAAGAAAGTGTGCAGCCCTTAGCAGGCATCTTGAAACAGATAATGACTGAGTAAGGGAGGAAGGGTAAAGGAAGTTAAAGAAAAATCACAAATTGGAGAAAATACAGTCTACTCTAGAAGGAATAGAATATGTACAAGTCCTAAACTGCAGAGGTCTCCATGTGCCTATCGGCCTCTAGGAATGCAGATTGCTCAGAACAACTCTGCCTTCCCAGCACAACAGTTTAAGAACAATAAATACATGGCTAGTTCAAGGGTTAGACAGTTTCCAGGACAGAAGACTTGCTTTGATTTTGTGCATGTTAAGTTATGCAACTTCTTAAAAGCAATGTGACCGCACTCTAAGTTCAGTTAAGATTTTCTAACATCCCAGAGCCAACTGTCTTTAAGCCATACTTTTTTTAATCCCCCATCTGTGGGTTACCACTTTCTGGTTTTGTTTTTAAAGCAACCACAGGAAAAAAAAAAATTCCCCGGTGCACAGCAGAAAAGTTCAACCCACCACAGCTTTTCTAGTTACAACATAACAGCACCATTGGCAACAGATACTACTTCAGTGTAGCCACTACCTCAGAGAGTCCACCTCCTTGCAAGTCTGTGTGGGAGGGAAGCCCTTGAACCCATGTTTTCAGCCTCATGCCTTGCTAAGCTTTGTGCACAGACTTCAGCAAATGTTGCCTACATATAATTTGCTTTACCACATCCTCTGGACCCCTTACTCTCAGTGCAAGTGAGGGTGGCTCAACTATGCCCTTTCAGGAAGGGACTTACTCTGTTAGCAGACAGGACAACACAAGAAAGACCAAGAGGGGTAAAATGCCACTTGCACAGATCTACAAAGGCATCAAGAGCTAACACCAAAGCCTATAACTACAGAATCCATAAAGGAATATACCCTGGCAAGCAGAAGTATTCAACACATCCAGGCACCCAGCCCACCTACTAAGCACAGCAGGCATTAGCGCAGCATTAACAGCAAGCGCACTCAGTAGCATCCTGAAAGAGAGCACCTGCAGTGCATGAAACCACAGGATAGTGTCATTTGCAAGGATTCATTTTAAGTACTTTAGTTTCAGTTATGGCAGTTAACCAGAGTTTTACTCTGAATTCACCTTCATTCTATAAAAAAAAAAGAATGTTGGTGACTGGTGTAATTTAGCTTTTGCTTGGTGTAGTTGAAGAGTAAAACCTGAATGAAGAGAGGAGAAGATGGAGAAAACAGGCAAATTATTAATTCAGAGAATACAAGTTGTAGAAATAACTTTAAAAATTAAAAAAAAACCTAGATTTTGAATGTAGGTATTTTCCTCTCACATCTCCTTCTGCATATATTATCATGCAGTTTTCCATATTATTTTATTTCACTTAATTTCCTTGAAAGACTGATAGAAAGACTAGGGACAGTGAGATGGAGACTACTATTTGCTTGATTCTCCCACCCTCCCCCAGTTTATGAATAAATTAAGTTAGCTGTAGAGTCCAAATGTATTTCTTAACTAAGCACATTTGAAGTATAACTGCTTCACCTCTGGCTTCCCAGATGTCATTTATTAACATCTGAGTTTCCCCTTGTTCTGCATTGCCACATGCTTAAGTTCTGAGCTATGACGTTTTCTGTAAAAGCCAACTTGCTTTCAGCCCCTTTCCCAATAGCCTTGCCAGAGCAACATCAACTGTTACCACAGTTAGAGAACTATCTGAGCTAGAGCGAAGCAGATCCTTGCCACCATTTCTGAAAAGGTTATTTTATTTTGACATCAGAAAAGGGAAGAGCATCCAGAACTCCCTATATTGCCCTTGCTGAGGCAGCCCAACTTAAACTTGATTGTTCTTTTTAAAGAGTAGATTTACAGGGTCTATAGGGAGTTGCTGCGTTTTGCCCTCTGCATCCTTGCATGCATGCAGACTATTGTGTACATCTGCAGACTCGACATGTTCCAGCTACCCAGCTTTGGAAGAGTTGACATTGCCTTTTTCCTCCCATTTAAAGCAAACAAACAGTGCAAACACCAAACTGCACCCAAAGCACACTTATCTTGCAGTTACTATCTCTTGCTGTTACCATGAACTCTTGCTTCCTGAAAGGTGACAATTTCCTCTTACCCAAATGCACTTTACTATCCAGAGAAGGACATCTCTCTTAAATAGCTATGATGAAGGAGTCTGCCCAATAACCACATTCCTCCCCTCCACCCACCAGAAATACATATTTAGGACTTCCAAAAGGAAAAAAAAAATGCCCAGAAGCATTCGTGAAACCTAAGAGGTGAGAGGAGATGGTGACAGGGAGTGTCACCACTTTTCCAGCTCTACAGTATAGCCAGCAAGGGCCATTCCATGGTTAATTCATTCCCATGCACTCCTCACTCAATCATCTATAGCAATGCTTCTGACTACTCAGGCTGCAAGCTAAGTTTTCCTTGCAGCTAGCAGAATTACAGCGTCAGTAGTGCTGCAGCCAGCTGCCCGGGGCAGTGCAGTGTTTGCTTTCTAACTCCTGTGCCACCACACACTGCTCATCTACTAGCAAAATGCACAGCAGTGGCTTAAGAGCTGGCTCAGACATCTGCACATCCTACAGCAACTACATTGGAGTTATATTTCCAATAAATTTTTGAAAGCAGAGCATGACCCTGCAGGAATTTGAGGCCCCTTCGTGCTAGGATCTATAGAGTAGAAGCTATTAGAACTTCTATCTCCTGTAGCAAAGTTTATATTCTTTTACAGAGTGATTATTTTGTTTGACATGAGGAAGGAATCTTTCCTGACAAGAAAGATTGTAACAACATGCAGTTGAGAGGATGTGAATGAGAGTTCCCTGGAGTACTCATGTTGTGCTCCATCTCTTGTATTTTCCAAGTCCTCTGCTGGAAGAGAGGGAGAAAAAAATAATTTTAAAAACTTTGAGGCTAAAAAGGTTTCTCTGGAAAGGTCTCCTCTGCAAGACAGGCTGGGAAATAGCTGTGCCAAGCTAGAGAGTCAGGGGTCAGCATTTAATCTGCGACTAAGACTCATGTAAATCCCTGTACTATAACATTTTACTACATCCTCCCCCATTTCTTCACTCCTCACAGAGGAATGAAGCAGAAAAGTGTGTTCATTTGTACTAGAGCTTTGTCATCCACCCAATAAGTATACTCTGGGGAAACGTAACTCCATAAACAGCTCTTGGGCCCACAGTTAGGGTCCATTAAAGCCAAGGAGAGCAGCAGCACCTTGCTGAGCAAAGACTCCTTTTATGGCACTAGGATGCAGCTGCACTATAGTCTGGATGAAGCCTTCATATTCTCAAGCCAAAAGCAAAATACCTAATTAAAGAGCTAGCAGGGTTGTATGGCAGGTCTGACTGGCAGATCTTTGAATTTCCTCATGGGAATATTCTGTCCTCAAAGATTATCCTCCACACAATTAATTTCATCCCTTGGAACTTGCAGTTGTAGTGAGGTACTCATGGTGGTCATGGTATGAAGCCACTATATTAATTTACAGGAGTTTTCTGAATGCCATTTTCACAGCTGAAGTTGAACATCTTGATTCAGATGCAAAGTGATGTGCACAAGATAACCTAAGTCAGTGCAACTCTGCTGGCTTGACATGGTTGGCAGTGTGTTCCTACCTCACCCCAACTACAGATCTGTTCCATACCTCAGAAGAAGGGAGAGAAGGATCTAAGTTAGGACAGCCTTGATTAAAATGCAGTTTTGTCATCTCCGTTCCCATTTTTCCTTACTTTTCTTCTGTGTTGAGAGAGGTATAAACAAGTTTCTACCCAGAAATAGTCCTTCTCTCAACGGTTATCTCCAGAGGGTGTAAAAAAGTGCTACTTCAGCTCCAACCCTCCTTGCATTTGTAGCCCATAGTACAGGAGATTTTGGGGTGGAGCAGCTGAAAGAAATAGCACACAGCTAAGGTAACATAAATCATGGCTAAGACCACCATCAGCTCACTACCAGCAAGGTGCAGATCAGACACCCCATGACTTACCCTGTTTAGGCCAAGGCAAGTATTTAATCTCAGGTGGTTCCAGAGCCTAGGGGGCTGCAAAGCTGCAAATCTAATCCCAAGATATTTTGCCACCCCTAAAGAACTGCTTAAAAATAGGGTTGCTTCAGTTTCCTAAAACCTCTATGTTCCAGTTCAGAGCTGCTCTAAGGAGTTCACTGTCCTCCTCCAGCTGCCACCTCAACTTCATCTCCCAAATGACTGTTTACGGCTTGAAGTAAGGATTACGAAAGACCAACATGTAGCACTTAGTTCAGCCATCTAAATAAACAGTCCTAGAAGTGCCAAGGGTCAGCTTTGAAGTCCTCCAAATCTGAGCCATTGTTAGATATATAACTAATGAGGCTCTTCAAATCCCATCTGGTAGTAGGGCAGGGATGTAAGGGCTTTGAACTGCAGGCATGAGATCAGCATGTTAACATCTAGAGAAGATTTCCATGAGTGCTCAGAGGAAGTGCTTCAAAACTAGGTATTTAAAGTTTACATAGTTTGAGTGCTTTCTACAAATGATTTCTCCCTTGTGTTCAACCCATAAGCTTCTACTTTAAGAGTTCTCACTTAAAGCACAGGGCCAATCATACCTAATAATTGCTAGTTAACTGTACAAGCATGTCAGCAAGGGAAGAAAAAAAAGGAGCTTGTTCCATTTCACACTCTCACAATCAACAAACATTTGTGTCTACAAAAAAGGCAGCCACAATGTTTAATGGCATTTAATAGTGCTCTAAAGATCCAAACAACATATTTTGTTTGTCTGCAATTATAACAGGTCCTCAAGATGTTCGGCAGCTGCCAGTAAACCAAGTGCAATGCCATATCTAATCAATTAGCATTTTATACTTTCCTATCTGAGGCCATCAGATCCCCCTTTTTCTGTAAGGGTTAGGTATGCAGCTGGTTGCATAGCAAGTCCCATTAAACATTCTTCTCCCCACTTCCCCAGCTAAAATTACAAGATACAGTTTGGGTAAGCAGTAGGTAATATCCACATTCCCATCATCAAAGACCAATCAACTTAAGTTCTCATTGAATGCATCAGCTCTTTTTACTAGCAAATACAAAAGGGAGAAGGAATCCTGTCCTTCCAAATTGAAGTTTCTGTGTAGTTTTGACTCTAAGCTTAGTAATTTCTGAGGCCTCAAGTCTTGTCATACATGACCACAACACACAGAACTCAGGCTTTGGCCACCTCCAAAAGATGGGTTTTCATGAAGTGTTAGTGGCAAGAGAGGATGTGGATTCAGGCAGCCCAGCTGTGGGAAACAGGGATGGTCCAAGGAGCACATCTCTTCCCAGCAACAGTAGGAAGACTCACTTAGTGGCTACATCTGTCAAGACTAAAAGCAAGTGGCATATTACAGTGACAAAACACCTCCTGGCTACAGCTTTGTTAGACATCTCCGTAGAAGCATCTACTTCCCCAGAATCTGATGACAAAGCAGAAAAGTCAATTGTTCACTCTAGCAGTAACAGCTGTGCATTGAATAATGTTGTGTTTTAGAAGGGTTTGACTGTACGGGAAAACATAAGGACTTTGAGACGTGCAAGACTAGACAACCCTTCAATCCTAACATATCCACAGCATACTACAACATGCCAGAGAACCCAGAGACCGTATCTGGTCCTGCTTCTATAGTGTTTATCCATGTGTCAAGTAAAGTATTTGGCCTATGATTTCAAATGGATCTTCTGCAAGAACTGAATAAAAGAATATTCTTTCTTTAAAGAAGTGTAACAGGAGTTTTTAGTTAGAGAAACCCGAAGACAAACAATGACCTCATGTATACAGAAACACTTCTAGCCCCTTCAGCCGGTATTTTACATGTCTTGCTCTCACAGAAAGCAGGGCTATTCACTGGTGTTTACATTTCTCAGAATGTGTATGCTATGAGAGAAAGACAAGATCTTGTCTCTGATTTGGGTAAATACGCACAAGAGATCACTAAAGCAGAAACTATCAGAAGAGCTTGAGAGTAAACAATTTTTAAGGATTATCACAACTAGGATGCCCAATGTTTATGTCATGGCTCTAGGATATGTGGACAGAGAAACATTTGAGAAGACTGGCCCTGCAACTACATAGTCATAACCATCTGCTCAGTTATGTGTGGCTTCCCAGATTATATTGGTACTCTGACACTCTTGGAGAAGATATCCAAGGATGAAGTGTTGTGAGGTAATATTACTAGAAATTTCCACTCACATCTTAATTTTTGATATTGCTGGAACAATACAGTGCATCTTTGTGCCCTTCAGACTCTGAGGCACATCTTGTGCCCAACTAGCAGTTTGCTGCTGTATAACAGACATGCTTAATAGCATTTCCAAAACCAGTGGCACAGACCTAATCACAGTAACGCTCCAACCCATGTATTCCTCCTGGATTTCCAAAGAACGGTTATTACTAGGTGATGCAAAGCCTCATCACTTTTGCGCAACTCCAGCCAAGAGCTTGAAGGATGCCAAAACAGATGTGCCATTGCACCTGCTACTGTGCAGAAGAGCTTGTATTTTTGTTACAGAATCACAGAATGGTAGGGGTTGGAAGGGACCTTGAGAGATCATCTTGTCCAACCCCCCTGCGTAAGCAGGCACACCTACAGCAGGGTGCAAACCAGCTCCTCTGGCTACCCAGAGCTACTAGATCACTACCACTGGAGCTGCAGCCTGGCAGAAGGAGCTACTTGGCCTGGATCATCCTAGAGAAAAAAAAAAACTGATGTAAGATGCCATCAGAAGTTATTTCACAGGGTGTTAGTCAATAGAAGGGAAAGAGCAGGCATTCAAGGGAGTTAAGGGTGTGTGGTGGGAGCAGGGATATGTCACACAAGGGGTGCTTCAGCTAGAGCACTGTCAAAGACTCCAACAACACTAGTGAAGCTAAATGTTGCTGGTTTTGAAAGGAAAGGGATCAGTCACCCCTGCACTACAGAGCAAAGGGAAGGAGGAAGCAATGGGAGGAGGTAAAGTAAGATTGTGGAGAAGCGGTCTCCATCTTCTACCACCCTCTCCAGAAACAGCAGCTGCTAATCCTTCCACCTGTGGCTGCTGCTTACTAAGACTCTAGATGCTCCTTGCAGACCAGTGCCCTAGGCAGCTGACTTCTGTGCCTGAAGGAGGCTGCTATTTGCAGAGCCCCGTCATGCAGAACTAAATCCCTACAAAATTTCAGATTATTTTGGTTTAGATCAGTTTATTGATTGCAAAGATGTTTGACTGTACCCATCATTCCTGAGGCTCATAAGCTAATCCATTCAAAACTTACCTCCTCAACAGGGAAAGGTAAGAACTAGAGACCAAACTGTAGGTCAGTGCAATGCACTGCTGAATTTGCCAGCCTCATTTGGCGTGTGCATTTCACACCTTCAACTTCCAGTTTGGGGCTAGTTGAAAATATACTGTAAAGCTAAGTTTACCTAAACTTTCACAGGGGGTTTCCTGTGTTGAAAGCATAGGACCGCGGAGAGGTCAGGCTGATCTTTCACAGTGTGAAAGCCTGTGGTTTTGCACAAGCTGCTCCTCTTTTCAAGTCATTACTTACCAACATACTTAAAACAGCATAAACATAAAAGTTCTGTTCAGTATCTCTGACACCAAGAAAGGTTAAGGTTGGTGTACTCTTAATTACAGAAGAGATATGAAAGCAGCTACCCATGCACTACTCTCCTAGCGTAGGTGTAGGCAGCAAGTTGCCTTTATAGCAGAGTTGTACAAAGTTGATCCAGTGACCCATTTCTAAGGTATTTTGTTTTGGCCCAGGGACATATCTAAAGTGACCTCCACCACAACCCTCAGGATGACCCTATTATCCACTGCCAAAGTGACCATCAGATGCTATTACAAGACAAGACATCTGGGTAGCATTCATAAGCTTGACACCATCTGGTTGCTTTCAGGTATTAATTCCCCAGCTTACTTTCAGCTATGTCCTACTTTCAAATGACAAGTGTTATGCTTTCTGGTATTAAACATAGTAAGTGGTGAAGGGGTGCATGGCTACAACTGAAGTAAGTTCCCTTTGAAAAAATCTGCCCTAGTGAAGCCACATTTGGAGTACTGTGTCCAGTTCTGGGCACCTCAGTTTAAGAAGGACAGGGAGCTGCATGAACAAGCCCAGCAGAGAGCTACTAAGATGATGAGGGGACTGGAGCATCTCCCTTATGAGGAAAGGCTGAGAGACCTGGGTTTGTTCAGCCTGGAGAAAAGACTGAGGGTGGATCTTATCAATGCTTGTAAGTATCTGAAGGGTGGGTGTCAGGAGGATGGGACTGGACTCTTCCATGTGGTGCCCGANCAATTCACTACCAGAGCTCCGTTATGACTGAACTATATCATCTTAGAAAGCAAACTAAAGACCACTTGAAAACTAGCAACTTTTAGGACTTACATCCCCCACATAGTTCTTGGGAGCTATAGTCAATTTGCATATTGGATTGTTATCTTTATTTAAGTTCAAAAGACTGGCTTATCTTTTCTGTTCTCTCATAATCCAGAAAGATCAATATAAGCCAATTGTACTAAGATGCAATTAACAGTTCACAACCTGGTTTCTTGAGAAAAGTAAGGCTTCTGTGATCAGGCAAAGCATCTGTCCAATTCTTCCTTCTCCCCAATATCCCTTGTAGCCCTTTGACAAGTCTTCCAAAAATAAGCAAAAAAACCCAAACAAAAATGCCATGACACAGAGACGGTTAGCACTGTTCTCAAGGCAAGGAAAAAAAAAAAAGGACAAAACTAAGACAGCCATGTAAAGTCAGCTCTTGTAAGAGTCCAGAGAATTTGCGTTAGAGAACAAGAGCATTAACAGCAGGAGACATCAGAGAATCCATGCCAGAATTCATTTGCCCATTCCATGCACTTCCATGCAGTTTTCTTCCAGCAGTTATGGAACAACAGTTTTTCTTCTCTTGACATGGCTATTCTACTAGGGAATACAACATCCAACGCAAAGCATTTTCAACTTGACTGCTGCTAACTCTCTATTCTTCAGGCATCCCTTCTAAGATCACCTGTATTGCTGTTGTAGTAAAATCAGTTGGACTTGCTAGTCTCTCTATCCTAGTTATTTCTTTCCTTGTGTTAAGACAAATATGAGTTATACTCTGCAGCTCTTGCCCGAATAAGTGCCCCACTGGATCATACAAGTCTACCTCAGCTATCAAGCCAATAGTCTACAGTCATCCAACACCTGGACAAAATAACTGGGGCATCTCATAGAATTGTTTAGGTCGGAAAAGACCTTTAACATTATCAAGTCCAACAATTAACCTAGCACTCTCAGCACAACTTTATGTCATATATTGTACGTACATCCCATTAACTCTGTGTATGACTATCCGCTGCTTAGAACAATACAGCTTAGCAAAACAAACATGAAGTGCTTACAGGCACTTTTAGGGGCCCTATTTAGGATCCTGTTTGCATCCATCTCTGACAGACAGAATTTAATTGGACATTAACGTTCTCATGCTTGTAACAGCCATACAACTAGAAACTTTCTGCTCCAATACTAGAGCAGCCAGTTTTAAAAGACTGTGTAGACTTCAGCTTTGTAAATATTTTCAAAAAGCAGGGGTTAGGAAGAAAATTCCCTTGGCAGTAGCGGGACAGGTTTAAGCCTGCAATATTTGGCAACTGTCAGCCTTATTTTTGTCACTGGTCCAAGAGTCCTTGGACCACCAAGACTATTTTTACTAGTACAAAGTATTACACGAGTACTTTTTGCTTTTCACTGGGTAACTATGGAGAAGGCCAAGATGGGCTCCTGGAGAAGATAGGCTCTTCCTTTTCTTAGTTATTTACATTCACTGCACTTACCTGTTTTTCCTTGCGTAAGAAAAGATGCCACCAGAATATGCAGGAATATCAGAGATACTTTGTTAGGACACAGGTGGTACTGGGTACATGCTGTGAATTACTTTCAGGGAAAGTTGTTCTATAAGCAGTTCCTTCTGCAAAAAGTTCTCAAACTGCAGCTGCAGGTCTGTTTGCAACAATTAAAAGAAAACAAACCACAAATAAACCCCAGACACCTTCACTTTTGCTTTAACAGAGCAATGCTTCTAGAGAGGCCAGCTCAGGCAGAGACTAGCTCCTTTCAGTTCAGTAGCTCTGACATCAGTGAGTTACTTAATAGTCTTGATTGGCCCCAGGATTTGTTCCAGGACTATAAAGACTTTATGATGAACAGTTGTTTATAAGCATGGTCAAATAAACTGCATTTTGTAGCTTAGTAGAAAAAGTCAGGATGTGATTCAGGTGGTTCCTCTCATTCAGAGGAGCCATTGCTGTAGTTTGTCTTCTAGGTGTACAAACCCTCAGCAAGGTGCCCAGCACAGGGCTCTGTCAGTTCAGTCACAAGTTAACATCATTCTCTAGGGAAGAGCCAAGACAAGTTACACCAACCTTGGTTAACCTCAGTTTCTTTTTCTCCTCTCACCCTGGCATACTGAGTTTCCATTTTCAGACCCACCTTTCCCAGTATTTTCATGTCCAATGCAGCAACTACAACAGCATAGGGCTACTAATTAGCATCATTTACCTGTGAAGCTCACCACTTTGCTGTGAATACTTAACACCTTCTTAAAGGTCAATAATAAATATTTTCTGAACTTCATTCTTTATCCAACTTTCTTCCTTTTCTCACCTGTCAGAAAATATGGACCCAACAGATTGTAGGGATACAAGTCAGGGACACGTATTGTCTAGTAACAGGTCCAGAGTAAAAATAAACCAACTATTGTATCTTAGTGGAATTGTGTATATGTATCACTAACAGCATCATCTTGTCCTGAAGAAAGGTGGTTTCTACATATGCAAATTAAAGATAGCTAAGAGGAGAGAGGACTCATGATCCAGAAAAGCAACTGGCAGTCCTTGAGCCTGTTGCTGGCAACAGTTGCCAGCCATAATAAGCATCTGAAGGCTGGAATTTTCCCTGCTCTCACAGTATTGAGCTGGAAAGTAATTTTGGAGAATGGAAATTCTCTGGCATTAGTGTTATACTTCCTCCTAGACAGGCACTGAACAAAAATAATAAACACATTTTATTGACTATCCCATCAGCTCAAAGCAGTCTCTTGAGCCTGAAGTAGTTTCCCTTCTGCTTCCTAGGAAAGTCCCCCAAAATTTCCCTTTCTTCCTCTCCCTTGTGACCAGGCTTTATCAACTATATGATTTTGAAAGTTCAAAGGGAGGGAAGTTTTCCTCTTTCCTTCTTTGGACAGATGACATTTACCAAGGGGGTTTTATAATCCTGGCTCGGTGTGAAAGATAACTGCTGACTGAAGAGAAGAAACACACTTGTAAAATGGATAATATATTGAGCAAGGCTCAGCTAAAGCCATCACCACAAACCTTTATGAAATTATTACACTAAATGGTGACAGTCTGTCAGTTTAAGAAAATATATTTTTTTTTTGCCTTGGAACTTTACAATATAGATAGTTCAGTATTGTTCTTACTTTGTGTTCAGTAGCTGAATTATTGTTGAGTTACATCCTCCTTAAGTTTTACAGCCCTTCACCTGCACTCTGCCAAGACACTGCACAGACAGGATTGAGAACAAAGACAAAAGAAATCACATTCATGAGCTTTTAGAGACTTATCAGCTGTAAGTAGTGGAAGAAATCAAAGACTACTGAAATAACCTAGGTGCTAGGCAGAGAGCCGAGGTCAGACCACACACCTGCTTCAGCGTTTGCAGGACAGCAGTGCCAGCCCGAGATAGAGGCAAAACATGCTCTTGCTAAATCACTAAGAGCCCTGCTGAACCAGAGGGCTGGTGGCTGGCAAGAGCTGGGAAGCACAAGGTAGCTGCTGCTCCTGTGATGCCCACCCCTCCAAAGCAGGAGGCAGCACCCCATGTCACCCATCTCTTTGCCAACCACTAGTCCTGCTCTGTCCTTTCCATGATTTCTAGCAGCAATACCCTCTTTAGCCCGCTTTTCCAAAAAGCCTGAACCAGCTCTGTATGTATGTAGCTCTGCGTGTACCATGGAGTCTTTGTCCCTCTGCAGGGGCTTTGTAACAAAGGAAGAGTTCAAATAATCATGAGATTTCTAATAGAGATGCAAGTTGAGGAGCTTAGCCCATTGAACGATGGAGCTGCAAACTCTTTACAAAATTTCATCTAGGAAGAGACATTTCAGCATAGGGATGTTTCTGCAAGTAAAAGATTAACAGCAGCATTAGATGATCCAGTCCTTCAATAAAAATTATTTCACATAGGGAATCTCTAATCCAGATAACACAAATCCCTTTAAAGCAACTAACAACTACAGTGGTAGGGAAAGGCCATGAGACAGACATAGAAGAGCAAGGAGAAATATCCATCAACCACACCGATAATATGCAAGAACTTCCCATTTATTTCAATGCATTTTGGTTTTTCTTGCCTGTATCTAATTTATGAGGAGCTATATACAGAGATTCATATCATTTAACATGCTGGCTAAAGAAAAAAATGTTTAGGTACTTGAGAGGGCCAGAGGAAGGGCAGCAAGATAAGGTTATTTCACCCATCTTCTCTCCTACCCCAATACAGCCTACGAGAGTTTCTCCTCAGCTTATGACCAGCAAGAACATCACACACACTCACAGGTAGTAAGAGGGCTAAGCTTTTTAGAGATTATGGCAATAAGTAGGCACCCACTGAGAGCCACTTTCACAGAAGTTGAGCTCTACTCCAAACTGGTACCAGTAACCCAAACTGGATCATCTCTCTCTTCAAAACCAGGTCTCATTTTCACAACTAGCTTCAGATCATCCACTTCAGAAATATTAGTATTGGTCAGTGTTGCATTAATCCAACAAATATTTTTACTGACATCAGTTAACTTGTCTCCAGGACTCCTCACATAAGTGAATCTAAGTATCAGCTTTGCTGTTTAGTTGTTGAATAGAGTGCTCCAAATCAGGTAATGCCACTGATTTAAGGGTCAGTTTGAGCAGATGCCAGAGGGAAAAAACACAGTAAAGAACAAAAAATTAAAGTCCTTATTTCCATGTTAACATTTTACTCTACAATACCTCTATCTTCAGAAGTTAACCAACAGTAAAACAAAACGTCATCCACAGAGTACTAGAAGCAGATATTTCAGACAGAAATCGCCCCCAAAGTCAGAAAAAAAATACATAATATTGATTCAGCTGAAGGAGCCTTTGCCTCTTTCTGCATTGTCACTTGTGAGCTACTACTTTAAGGCTACGGCTTTCTAAGAGGCAAAACAACAAACACACACACACACACACCCCTGCGTCTTTTTCATGTAACTTCAAGCTCTTGAAAGAGCAGCTCTTTATTCTTAAGAATTTATTCATCAAAAGAGAAAAAACTTTTTGTTGGAACTGACAGATAAAGAGCAGTGGAAACTCTCAGAAGAGCAAAAAGGAATCGAGAAAAATAGGAACTTTTGGGGGAGCTGTCAGAAAGATATTACAAAAAGGAACAATGACTTTTTGGTTTCTCTTCAGAAGTTTCATAAAAGGGCATGAGACCACCGCACACTGCTAGTCACAGAAAGTAGTGTCACCCAGTAAGCACAAGGCCAGGCAAAGGGTGGGATACATAATTTTCTGCTTAGGCTGTACTTCCAGCGCTTCCGCACAGACAGCGTCAAATCTGCAGCACTCAGAAACCCAGGAGGACTTACAATATGCAAGACAGGGATAGGTGGAACTGGGAACACTTGCTAGGAATTTAGAGGGCAGAAACTGCTCCGTAAGTCAAGAGTCTTTCCAACAGAAAGCAAGCAAATGAAAGGCACTGCCCTGCCATTCTATACAGCAGCGGCATTCTCCTGAAAACCTAACTGGTAGATCTAGCACAAAAGTTACATTACACAGAGGAAAAAAACATGTTTTAAGAGAACGGGATGAGCGCCCACTACTGAAAGTTACAGACAGCTGCCATGCAAAACTGCCTAACACAGACACCACAGGCAGCAGTGGCACGAGGTCCCTCTGGGATCTGTGAGCAGTCATCCTTCTAGTCCCCGGGTTGACCTTCACCCAAGGGAATCAAGCAGATGACAGATATGAAACTCCTCAGAAATGACAGCTGGAAATATGGATGGCATGGATCTTGACTGTCTGAGACTTCAGTCAGACCAAACATAACATGAAACCACTAAATACCCACAAGACTGTAACATCATTTGATCAGTGTTGAATTTTGCTCACTTGCATACTAAGAGCATGCTTCCTTCCTTCCAAAACTTGAAATGAAACATGCCACATTTAGCATCAGTCCCCTGCGCCACCAAAACCCTTCCTATTTTGCAAAGCCACAAACAACTTCGGTTTAGTCTGAGCGCTATTTAGACAGGTTCTTCCAAAATCAAGGATAAAGTCTAATATCCTAAGCATTCCAGTTTATCAGGTGTACTAGCTCATAGACACTCCCTTTTTGGCCAGACTCATCCAGAGTTTTGCTGTTTTCCTCCAAAACTTTGGGAAGATGTTTGTGTGTTTGAATCCTGGAAACTCTGATCAGATATAAACTGTAATTTCTGGTCGTGTTGTCCTGTCCCTCCCCCCCCCGTCCCCCCCATTTTATTTCTATATGCATGGATAAATTCCTCCTTAACAAAATTATTTATTCAAAGCCAGGGGAAGATGTGTATGTTCCTGCTGCAGTACTCTGTATGGGGTATAACTTTCCACTGGGAGCAAGTCATGCACCATCACTCATTCATTCTTTAACCCTGAGAAAGAATAATTTTTCAGATTAGATATGCATTTGATAACAATCTTTCAAGTCCCCAGAACCTCACTGTGGCCCACAATAAGCCTTAATTAGGTAATGGGAAATTCCAGTAGCGTGGGCAAACATAAGCAAGCCCAAAGCCAACACTCCACCCACCCCATGCCACCTCCACAGCATGGATGGTGTGACTGAAGCACAGGGAGGGAAGAGAGGGAGCATGAACAGAGTACACAGCACTCCAGTGTACAGCAGATAAGGACAAGTTCAGAGAGTTTTAAACAGCTATAAACTTTGCTAAAACAAACATGAAAACCAGACCAGCCACCCTCACAAGTGCATGAAGTTTGCTACAGTGCACCTGAAGATAAGGCTCCCAATTCAAGACTCGGCTGCCACCACAGCACTTTTTGCAGCCTGAAGCTTCAGACAGTCCCCCAGGAGGCAGAGGGCACTTCTTCCCGTTGCTTTGAGCCGAGAGGGTGAATGACATAGCGGTTAGATACAGAAACACTACCTGCCACTGCTCACAAATCCCCAGAAAATTGCTTTCAAATTAGGGTAATTTCAAAATCTAAAACCGTAAGAGAGCACTGTCATTTTTTGATACCTGCCAGCATGTCCCTCACCAAGATCTCTTTGTCTTTCCTTGAACTAATTATAGGACAGGTCTCTAAATGATGCTTCATGTTGTTTACAGGTTGTTTTCGGATAAGATCAGAAGTAATCACCCAGTTTCAGTAGAGAACATTGCAACACAAGTACTTTCCCTACGAAGCTAAACTATAATTTCCACTTGCAAGCTCACTCATCAGCTTTCTACTAGCTTTTACCTAGAAGTCAAAGGACTGTGTGGTTACATGAGCTGAGATCATTTAAAGACATGTCAGAAAGTTGCCTTGATATGGATAAGGAATAGTAAGGTGACATTTCTCTGCTCAGGATTTCACAAAGCCAGGGAGAAAGGTCCCCCCATCCTCCTACAAGCATCAGTAACAACAGACAGCTTGCATAAATCTGTTCTCAAAAGCTGAAGACATACGAGGGAGGCAGGGGGAAAAAAACAAACACTTGAAACTATAGGTGACTAAGCTACAAAGCTTTGCCAGGTGCATAATGAGCAGTTTCCTTCTTGGCAGTGGCCTTCATTCATCTGCTAGGTGATTTTGGCTAATCCTTTCAGAATTACTGCCATCTTCTGTAGCTGGTGCCTGTTCCAACTTGTATCACCATTCATTCAGTGCCCAGCTGCATTAGTCAGCCAGTACTAGAGGTTGGCAAATTAAGTGGAAGAGCTAGCAAGCAAATCAATCCCTTCAATGTAACATCCGAATTGTCACATCCGCTTAGTTCACAGCAACTTTTAAATCAGTGTCGGACTTGGTGGCCACCACACAGAGGTAACTCCTCCGTGCCAAACAGGGTCCAGCTCAGCATCTCCCTCCCTGCCCTAGCCAGCACCTTACTTGAGCCCATCATCCCATAACAGCCTCTCACAATTCTTCTCCAGATTTTCAGCTCCCAGGTCCTTTCTGGTCTAGATCCCAAAGTGATCATTCTTTGCAGTGAAAGTATACAGGTGCACCATGGCTACAAACCATTGCTGGACTGATCACCAAAACCAGCTGTTTTTTCTGGTATCATAATCCAGCTGCTCAGCCACCAGAACTGCTGCCCACTGTACGATCTCAGGTGGGTCACACTTCAGCTGCGCCATAGAATAACAGAATGGTTTAGGTTGGAAGGGACCTTTAGAAGTCATCTAGTCCAACCCCCCTGCAGTGAGCAGGGACATCTTCAACTAGACCAGGTTGCTCAGGGCCCCATCCAACCTGACCTGGAATGTTTCCAGGGATGGGGCATCTACCACCTCTCTGGGCAACCTGTGCCAGTGTCTCACCACCCACATTGTAAAACATTTCTTCCTTATGTCCAGTCTAAATCTACTCTCCTTTAGTTTAAAACCATTACTCCTTGTCCTGCCACAACAGGCCTCACTAAAGAGGTTGCCCCCATCTTTCCTATAGTCCCCCTTTAAGTACTGGAAGGCTGCAATAAGGTCTCCCCACAGCCTTCTCTTCTCCAGGCTGAACAACCCCAACTCTCAGCCTGTCCTCATAGGAGAGGTGCTCCAGCCCTCTGATCATCTTCGTGGCCTCCTCTGGACCCACTCCAACAGGTCCATGTCCTTTCTGTGCTGGGGGCTCCAGAGCTGGACGCAGCACACCAGGTGGGGTCTCACCAGAGCAGAGCAGAGGGGCAGAATCACCTCCCTCGCCCTGCTGGCCCCGCTGCTTTTGATGCAGCCCAGGATAGAGTTGGCCCTCTGGGCTGCGAGCACACACATTGTTGGTTTGTGTCCTGCTTTTCATCCCCCAGTACCCCCAAGTCTTTCTCTGCAGGGCTGCTCTCAATCCCTTCATCCTCCAACCTGTATTGATACTGCGAGTTGCCCCAACCCAGGTGCAGGACCTTGCACTTGGCCTTGTTGAACCTCATGAAGTTCACATGAGCCCACTTCAAAAGCTTGTCCAGTTCCTTTTGGATGACATCCCATCCCTCAGGCATGTCAACCACACCACTCATCCCTGATGATCAAACAGCTGCATGCAGAATTCAGAGCAAGGTTTATGGCAATAGGGAAAAAACAAACAAACAAAAAATACCCCCACACACACAAAACCATCTGCATACAACATGGGTCCGTCTCGTGCATAGCATCTCTACACATAGCATTTTCTCCTCCCGCCACCCCAGCTGTCCTGACCACAGACCTGCTCACAGGGGAACGTCCTTAATATACCACAGCAACATTACTTTCAGGGTTAATAGAGCACTCCTGGAAAATACCCTTTTCTTAAAGGGAGAGTTTCAGTGCTCCAAGAGCATAAAGCCTTCAGCAGTAGCATTTAGACCCTCTCTCACCCCCACCCCTCCTGCTTTGGAAAGAGACAACTTCAGTCAATTTACCTTGGGATGTGAAGTCCTGCTCTTCTACGGGCACTGGGAAGATTTGGTTACTTGCCTACTTGATTAATTTAGTTTTATTGCAGGCTGCACTAACGTGTTCAGTAAATGGTCTTCCGCACATGACACATAAGTTGGATGACAAAGACATTGCCAAGAAGCTCAGAGTTTTGCAGTTTAATCATACACTTCAATTACGTCCTGTGCCTCAGTTATTTCAGGTAGGTCAGTGTGTTAAAAAGTTATTAATTAGCATTTTAACTCTTCAGGAAGAGAGTCTTCATTGCAAAGCCTTACTCAGTTAATTGTTTTAACCCCTGAAAAATAAGTCTTCAATTATTCCTTTGTCAAATTGAAATGAATGGTAAATGCATCAGCTTTTAAATTTGAAAAATTTACAAAGAAAAAAAATTTGTTAGTTTCCTAAATTTCCATTTCATTTAAACCAGCACTTGAGGCGGGAGGAAAGAGAGAAATGTGAAATATCAGATAGCAACTAATTATTTTAAATCCTGATCCATATGGTGACTGAAGCATCTTACACCAGCTGAACTGCAGAGACAGGAACAGATCTCTCCTTTAGTGTACCAAGAACAATCCTTCTGGAGGCTCAATGTAAACATTTTTATTCCAAGCAGAGTCAGCTCAATCTAGAAAGAAATGTTTTTTCAACTAAACAGCACTAGATTAAGCTAAATTAAGGGTCAGATGCTCCAGATAGACCAGTCTGAAGTGTTCCTACAGTTATATACTGCTTCCTAAAACAAGACCTGCCTTGCTCCTTCTTTATGCACAAGCTTAAACTTCAGTAGGGAAGTAACAAAAGCACGTGGATGGCAAGACAGCTCAACGTTCACATGCAATTTGTTATTTCAGGTCTGATCCCACTTCCCTACTCTGTGGGAGTAAGCTAGCCAAAGCCAGAGACACAAACAAGCTGGCTGGGCTGGAACAACCACCTTCATGTAGTTCTTGAGTCAGAAGCAAAACTGTTAGAAAATTACTCACTCTTCAGAAGTGACATTACTTCTAGGAGCTCTGACTTTTGGGTCATTCCTGCCTGCTGCTATTGCACCTTTACACAGGCCTGTTAGCTGGCCACACCTACCAAATTTTTAGTTCTTTTTGCATAGGAAGATACCATAAGGACCCCCTTCACCTACAGAGAAAGTGGGCATGGCCACAGTATCACAACAGAGCACAGCACCAGCTGCTAGGCTACCCTCTTCCAGCCTGGAAAGAGACCCTGCTGCTCCCTAACAGCAAGTTGATGTGGAGCCCCGGTCCCTCCAGATCCACCTCGTTCTTGCCCCAGTGCCAGGCCAGAGTACAGGGTAAGGCTGGTCTGCAAAAATACCAGACACAAACTTATGTCAAATGGAACATCTGTACAAAGCTGAGAGGGAGGATAAACTCAGTGGGGGCACCATGGAGAGCTAGTCAGGCAGATAAGAGTGGCCATCAGTGTCTCAGTTTCATTTACAAAAGGCAGTCAGGAAACACACATATGGAATAAGCTCACTTTGCATAAATTTATACCCTTGCTTGAAACAATAACCATTACAATGGGGAGGGAGGCAACCTCAGGAGAGGTTCATCAAAAACAAGCTGGACACACTGGTTTTAACATCAAAGAAGCCAAAGATGGCAGGTGCCAGACCCTTCCTGATAGCACAAGCCAAGTGAAGCATAACCGAGGCTTGGCCACGAGGAGAGAGGGAAAAAACACAGAAATCCAGCTCTCGGGTCTTGCTCACCCCAGAAAGCACCATTGCACCAAATCAATAGGCAGGAGAACAGCACCAGCACCTTCCCCAGACAGAGCTGCCTCAGCAGGAAGAGGATCTTGGCTAAACCACTACTTCCACCATCAGCATTATCTCTGGAGCACACCAGGGAGGAACAATCACTCAGATATTTGTACTCCTTAAGCTATGAGATGCTATGAGGACAGGGAGAGGAAACCCAAAACCCACATTCTGCCCCCACCCGCGCTCTGTCATCCCACCTACTCTACCCTGCTTTGAGAAAGTACCAGATCCACTGTTGTATACACTCTCTGTATTATACACACAAAGTATATATAGTAATACACAGTTTATTATAAACAGAGTGAAAGAAAACAGACTGAACAACAGCAAACGAAGTATTAGTAAATAATCTATCCCCTTCTGGAGAAATATTTGTGGAAACAAAAATTAAGAGCCTTTCACTCTTTTGCAGACAGAAGTAGCAGCTGGAGCATCTGGTGAAGCTCACAACAGCGTGGGATTCCCAAGGGCTGGGAAGGCACAAAAATGAAGTGGTAAGCTATGCTTTTCTTGTGCTGCAAAACAGCTGAAGTTTGGGAGCAGAGGGAATTTCATGTAATTACCAATAGAAATTAATCTCAAGAGCAAACTGTGACTACATATACGCAATTAACTTTATCCACATGAGAACACAAGCAGGAAGTATGGGTCCGGTGTTTGTAACTGAAGCCCCATCCCATTACGACAATTGAGAAACCTCAGATCTACAGACAGGAGATACAATCTACGCCAAGAGTAGACGACCAAAGATGACAGAGTTTCTAATCCATCCAGCTTCATATCCAAATTCTCTTTATGGATAAGGGAGTTGTGACACAGGGCATAAATTATGCTAGAGAAAAGGCCTTTGATCTCTGCTCTAGCATTCTAACAAAGCATTTGGCATTTCTCTCTCTCACTTTATTAGGGAGACTGCTCTCTGGATGGTTGTCTGCTTACTGTTTCCATCTCTACCCAGAGGTAAATATACTATAATACACATCTAGGAGTTTGTGGTAGTATTTATATGTGAATACACAAACTGCAAACTGAAAATCTTGGAGCAAAACAAAAACGTGCTTCGCTTTGAATACATTTCATCACAGTCCAAGGTTTGCAAGTACAGGTAATAAATAACCTTCAGATAAACCTCTATATCTGAAAGAAGTGGTTTCAAGATTAAGGTGTTTCAGGCCCACAAATATTTACCTATAACATTTATCCTGCCCACATTCTTAAAAATACTCTACCATTTCCATAATGCTAAGGATGACTTGGAATCTCAGCCTTTACAACCCCCAGCTGCATCTGTCTTTGTATTTAAACTCATTAAGTTGCCGAGCTCACTACAGGCACAACCCGGTAACCAAAAGGACTGGAGCCCAACAACAGTCTCTCTCCTTAAATCTTTGCACATGCTCTGCCAAGTTCTAGCAGAGTTTGTTTTCTGACATTATATAGATTAATTATCTTCCCTATCATCCCTGAAGAGATACACTAGTATGTGCCAGTGAAGGAATTTTCTACAAGCTTCAGGGCAACTCCCTGTGATTTCCTAATCTGACACTTGAATTCAACAATATTAAGACCTCTTCTGTTTGCCCAGAAGTGCCTCATATTTACCAGCCACTGCAGTTGTTCAGGAGGTTACACTTCATCTCGAACTAGTCTGTCTCTCTCTCTTCTGGAAGCACAACTAACATTTTTGGGGAAAACTTTCATGTCTCCACAGAGCAGTGGGAAAAGTCTATTGTCACTCAATATGCACTCTTTCAGTAGCTGAGTGCACCTGCAAGCATGCAGAGCCCCCTGACTACCCTTTGCCTCTATTTTTTTTTCTCCTCCTCCCTAAAATGAGGTCAAGGTCAGTGTTCCTAAGCAAGCAACTGGGATTGCAAACAGGTTCCTACCCTTGCAAAAATACTTTTACATGTAGTTAAGACACAAGCTTATAAGGAATCAGACAACACTACCTTGTCAGGGTAACACATTTCAGTTTGAGCTCATAAGTACTCAGAAATACAAGAAGTTCCCTGTTGCCTTCTTTCTAACACTGAAAGATTTTTCCACTTAAGCCATTACTTCCACTATTAAACTACTTTGTCAACTGTCAGAACTGCTCCAACATCACCAGAGTGAACTTGAGACACACTCAAGTGCTTTCCACTTCCAGGCTCTTTTCCACAAGGTATAAACTCTAGATTGCCTACTGGCACCCCAGACTCCTCTGGTACAAGCAATATACAACTAATAGACAAAGATGATCTTCAGGAGTGGAAAGGATGGAGAAACAAAAAATCCCAGTCTTTATGAGCTTCCCTGCATCACACTTTGGATACTGAAGCAGCAGTGTTTTCTCGTTATAGGAATCTTACAGACTGGTTAAATTAGCACACTCAACTTCACCTTGATAGTCTTAAACAACACACAACTAAAACAAACAAACAAACAAAAACCACAAAATAACCTTATCTCACTTTACATTTGAGTCTTACAACTGCAAGTGAAAGCTGTGTGCCATCACCCTTTTTTCCAAGGTAGAGAACCACACCTTTCGCATGCAAAGCTGACTGGGTAGATCAGGTGAGCACTACTCACGCCGCTTTGTGAGCCCCAGCGGTGGCTGCCACCATCCTCACCGCACAGCTGCTTCAGTCTTCTGGCCAGGAAACACTCTGCTTCCATACCTCCTGGTACATCAGGAGCCTCAGAGAGAAGCTTAGCATAGCATCTTCAGCATGACTTTGCTCTTCTTCTCAAAGCTGGCTTCTATAAAGGCACTTAATGAACTTGTACCCAGAAGTCTGTTCCTCCCATCTACAAAAGCTCTCATGCAGCTGTAGGCTCTGATAAATAACTCATTACAGGCAGATTTCAGTCACCTGTTCTTGTCCCAGGCAACTTCAGCAGCACCTCCTTTTTTGCCTCCTGCTGCCTTGGTTTTGCCAGCCGAAAGCAAGGTAGGGCAGGGTGGGCTGAACCCCATGGGTGAGTCACAACAAGTGTTACAAGGTTTGTACACCATATCATGCAGGAAAGGAATAGTTATGCTAGGCTCAGATATGCTGGGCACCACTGTCCTCCATCTTCAGAAAAAGAATCAAGAGCCAAAAAGCAAATAGATGCACTTCTAAAACCAATATCAAATTTAGAAGTGCCTGCAGTCAGGAGATAGGACCAATGCTCTTTCTCCTGCTTTTGCTCATTAAGCATGTCCATTTCTCTGAATAGAGCTACAAGTTTTGTTGATTTCAGGATTGTCTTTTCTTCATCCGTGTGCGACACCATACGTTGCAAGCACTCTCTCTCCTAATGGCATCCTGTGGACAGGACTCTTCCCACCAGAAAGTTCTTCTGGAGGCTCAGTTCTTCCAGGGCTTACAAAACACCTGCAGCAGCCTCAGGCACACTCATGTCCCCACTGTGGTTAGCTAACCACGGTCACCCATAACCGCAGTCCACTTTCAGACATGGCCTTGCCTCAGAGGGACCCTGCTGAGCATGGCCTTACTCAGCTCCCCAGGCCCAAACAGCTCAGGGACAGGTCTCAGGCTGCTCCCTGCCCTTCCTCAGCTGGCGGTGGCCCTTGTAGGTGTGCTGGCTACAACTAATGGCCCTGCCTGGGTATGTCACTAATTGCAGGGCTGAGGCAGTCTCCTTGGGGAGTGCAGGGTCATACATGCTGGCGGAGTAAGGGTACAGTACAGTGGAGGCTGAGCTTTCTAATAAATAAAATAAGACCCTTGTTTGGATACTGTTGTAATTCAGTTTCCCCTTGAGAAGCAAAACCTGGTCAGCAACTGATACAGTCTGAAAATGGCTGAGCTCTTCACACAGTAAGGGGGGGTCTCCTTCCACCAACAACCCAAAATAGCACTGGGGATATGTGTTTTTTTCAGCTAAAAGTTTACATTGTTGGGCAAAAGTGCACTGGGATTTTCTGAAAAATCTGAAAACCTAAGGAAAGCAGATATTTGGTGAAAGAGTTATTGAAAGAGTTATAATCAAAGACACTTACTTGGCTCTGCGATTCAACTTTCTGAATTATACTTTTCCTTCCGCTTTTATGTCTGTCTGGATGGACACAATGTGACACCAAACAAGCCTCAAAACAGACACTGATTCATATGGAAGCTGAGCCCTGGCTGATGCCGGTGACTTCAGGGGGGAACTGGAAATCTCTTTGGTCTTCAGCCCAGTATATGCACAGAGCTGGTGCAGGCCTAGTACACAGCAACCAAAAACATTTATTTCTACATTTAGGCTGATTACTTACCCCTTATGCTTCACAGAGCTTTCGCCATGAAAACAGATTGAGCTGTTTCACAGTGAATTTTAACTTTTCCTCTTGGCACAACCGCAGACTCTTGCTGCTTTTGTTCTGTTCCCTGCTGGGGATGAGTTTTCCACCCAAATTAATTAATCAACATTTTAATTTAAAAAATCATTTTATGAAACAGGTTTGGTCAAAGTGTTAATTTAAGCCCACATTCTGTGCTGAAAATACCTAGTTGTCTATGCTTTATAAATGCATAGAAGTCTTCTTCCATAACCCAGTCTTCTCCTAGAAAATATAACACCACTATCGAGTAAGAGTTGTCCTACATGATACTGTCAGACTCCTCCATTTGTGCAAGTTTTAGTATACTGTCAACCAACTTGGAAGAATTTATAAACATAATTTGTATCAAAGTTATTAAATGCATATAAGTAAGATGCATGTGTCTTCCTGCCCTGTCTGCCTATTTGCTCACCAGCAGGCTACCCTCACCCCGGTTCTTGCATGTGCTGGAATTCTTTGGTAAGGTTGGTAACATCACTGCCCGACATCCAGGCCACCCGCACAAAATATCTGTCTCCCTGAGGCCTTGGAAAAGTCATTTACCTAAAGTGGGAATGACAGACCTTCTTTCTGGGGAACTGGGAGAATAACTGTACCAAAGAGTATGAGGGGCCGCAGGGCAGGTGTTAGCAAGAGTGGTGCACCAAGCCAGATGTCGCAGGGGAAGGGGGTCGGGGGCATTTAGCACATGATTTGCAAATCAGGAGCCACTATCTGATAGGTGAGTGATGGGAGCTGGGGGAGACTAAACTCATCCATGACTTTTCTCTTGCTGATATAACACCCTTTTCACGCTTCTCCTTTTTTCAGCCAGACTTCCTACAAAACCAAAACTTGCTTCATCAAGTCTGCCCATCTTCACTGCCCTGCATTCCCTTTTCCTCTTGTGAACTGACCGATTAATTAAAATCAAATCAGATACCTGATCTCAAAGACTAAGATCCCCAGAAGCTGGGAGAAAAAAATCACCAACTAAGGAGACAAGTTCAAGCAGCACCCACACTGACAAAGTGAAGGCAACTTGCACACAGCAACATCTGTCTAGCCTGGCAGCTGGCTGGGCACTGAGCATACACTGCCCTTGGTCCTGGCGTAGCACGTACTGCCCCCTGCCTAGCTGGGAGCAGGACATGGGCAGAAGAAGGGGGAGGAAGAGAGTCAATAACGGTACAATAAAGCTAAATTACAGGAATCCTGGTGTTTCTAGCTCTGCTGCACACTGAGCAAGTTGTCTGGTTTTTATTCCAGGTGAACCAGACACAACATGCCATGCATTTGTTGGAGAAACTGTTGTTTTGCCTTGTACCACCACCTCTCCTGGAGAGCTGATCCTTTCCAATTCAAAGCTCTACTGGCAGATAGAATCTATCATAGTGCACTTTTTTCACAATGGGCAGGATTCACTGGACCTCCAGGACAAACATTACCATGGCAGAACTAGTCTGTTTTTGGACCAGATGAAGCACG
Organism: Anhinga rufa; assembly: GCA_013400875.1. Classification (NCBI taxonomy): domain Eukaryota; kingdom Metazoa; phylum Chordata; class Aves; order Suliformes; family Anhingidae; genus Anhinga; species Anhinga rufa. The sequence goes on from VZTV01098987.1 coordinate 27,923, forward strand.
GCAACTTTTCCTTAAAGCTCTCCAATATCCAGTTACAGGACGAAGCTGTATATACTTGCATCTACAAACAGACTGGGGATCAACCTGACAAAACACAGAAATCTAAAATTAAACTCATTGTATCAGGTAAGATTTTTTTTTTAGTTCAGAGGGAGTGAGTTGAAGGCAGCATTTCTTGTTGACAAGCCACATCTCGGCATCCACTGCGATGACTTCAGTTTTTAAAGCAAATCTTCACTCAGTTTCACTGTTCCTTGCTTTTGCTGGAAGAATAAGTGAGAAGGAAAAAAAAAAATGCATCTCTGTTAAGCTTCAGCACAGCATATCCACAGAAACAGCAGGCCTCCTGAAGGCAAGCCACCTGCCTCTTCTTCCCCCTCCCTTTGCAGGAGGCATTAATGAATAATGAGGTCACTCTGACTGTTAAGTATTTCGTTATTTATGGGTTTGTACTGGATCCACCTTGTCCCAGAGGAACGGGAGAGTTTATTTCATTGTTTGCACTTGGGTCTGTGAAACAGGATTAGTTTCATGTCTGACAACTGGATCCAAAGTCCAGGCCATATACCCTTTCCGATGAAAGACGGGAAGTTGTTAATTACTGTTTCCCTTCCAGCTGGAAGATCTGGATCTGGCGGCAAGGCTGGACACATACAACAAGAATTATTATTTTTCTTCCTTAGGAAAATGAGTGAGACCATGACAAATGCTTGAATAATGCCAAACAACTGAGCTAATACATTTGAACTACCTACAAGCACAGCCAGCTGACCAACTTTTCAGTTGGTCTTTTTCAAGCAAATTAAAAAAGGGGATACACGTCAAAACAAATCATAGTTTTTTAAGGTGTCTTGCTTGCATAAATCACCTGGAAACTTTCAATATGGTCAACCACACACATTTAATTCTGCTTAAAACAGAAAAATGTTGGTTTCAAGTAATATAAACCCTTTAATATCTTTGTTTTAATGCACATCATCCTCAGGAGAAAAATGTTTTTAAAATTTAAAGTGAAATACTTTTGTCAGAAAATTTCAAAGTGAAATGTTTTGCAGTTTTGAAAATGAAACAAAGTGTTTTGAAAATGCAGAATCAAAATGTTTTCATCATCTAATTTTTGGGAGCAGTAAGGTGTCTTTTACTCGGATTTAATTCTGTGATCATATTTAAACTTTCAATTTGTTTGATAAATGTATTCTTTCTCAGAAAAAAACCACTAACCCTTAGATCAATTATCAGTACCCTTTTTCTCTTCTAGGCTCAAACAAATAACTTTGATTATTGTGGTTTTTTTCCAGCTCCATCTAGCATTAAGGAGGCTCCTTCCCCTTCTGGTAAGGCAATATTCCTTAACCTCCTAAGTGTCTGAGTGATTATCCAGTGCTTTAACTGGAATTTGCAAGATTGGTAAAATGTGCTGAATAGAGAAAGTCCAATAGACTTAAGGTGCTTGTTATCTCTTACTAAGTCTAGCAGAACACAGCTGTCCCAGACAGGGAAAACTATCTCTACCACTAAGACAGACCGCGACTGCAGAAGGAAGAATACTGAAGTGCACAGTGACTAGTCACTAGCCCATAAAGCTACTCACCATTATGGACATCATAAAAATCAATAAAAACAAAGTAACATGAAAGCCATTTGGTTCTGGGAGCTAAGGCCTTTGTAAATTATCATGGCATGAATGAACTACCAGATCAAGAGATTTGGGGGGGCAGTCCTTTGGGGTAAATAAAGTAATAAATATTCTAAAAATACATGATTAATGACTCCACATAAGCTCTTTTGGGAAAATTAAAGTAGATCTCATCCGAAGGTAATTCTCAAGTATAGTGCAGATGCTAATGTTGAGGTTTAATCATTACAGAGAAGTAACGGCATTAGGGTCATTTGTAAACACTTCTGGAGTGAATGCAATACAGAAGAGCTGTCTGGCTCTAACATGCCATCATTAGTAAATCCTCCCATAAAAATCCTGCTCTTAAGCCAAATTATTCTTCTTAGCTCTACAAAATCTTAAATTGGTATCAAACCTGTAACATTTTGTCATATCAAAATCAATAGCAGCTATTTGTATTTTACTCAGTGCAGCTGAAAGATATAATCCATTACATAACAATAATTATATTACAGTTATTGTAACAAGTTCAGCCACAATATGACATTATAACCAGATTAAGCAGCAATAAACTCAAATAGAAACTAAGGAAGAAAAATGTTCCAGTCCTTCATCTCATGATGACAGAAAAAATGAGCTCTGTACTTCATGAGCAATACACAACTTGATAAACTAGAGGAAATATCCTTTTTAGATCTAAGCTAGCTCCTCTAGCTGGCTTAGAAGTCTTGAAAAAACATGAAGCTAAATTCTATATGGTACCATGTGCCTTCAGTGACACAGCACCACATTATAACATTATAAAAGCAAACAGAACAAGAGCTAGAATATTTCTAGCTGTTACCTTCCACAAGAAATAAGAAATTATCAAGGGTCAAACTTTTTAATGCAGTTTCTCAAAACCAAAAGGTAAGCAGGCTATATTTAAAGGAGATCGTTGTATATGTGTTTGACTCAGCCGAAAACTTTCTGCCAACTTTTCGTCAATATAAACTATTTCTTGCCATGAAAAGTTATTTTTACTGAAAAAAAAAAAAAGTGATTGGGATAGGGGGAGTGCTTCAACTTTGCTATAGGAGAACAAACTGAATGACACACTTCAGACACCTGAAAGTTCTTGTACTGCTGGATTTTGAGGAGCTTGGGGATGAAGGAAAGAAAAAAAGCCTAACTTTTGATACATCATTTTTTGCAAAAAGGAAAACATATTTCCTGTTGTCAACTTCTTTTAAAGAAAATCATCAGCCACAGCTCCAATTTTCTTTTTTTTTTTTATTTTCAGCAATTTGTTCAGAAAGGGAGGAAAGGAATCTGTTTTGTATTTGTTATTTTGGAAGGGACTTATTCTAAGTTAAACAACCTGCTGAGAACAAAGACACTGTGTGCAGAAATAGTTCTCACGCTTTGCAGTCATTGTAAGCAGATCAGCAGATATTTAATATTTTTATATAAAACAGAAACAGTTTTGATCTGGTTTACTTCTGCTTCATTTCTGTTTGTTTATTTGCTGGATTAATTATTTTTCATAATTATTTTAAAGAGCCTAATTTTACTGTCACTCTGGGTTTCTTGCAAGACTCCTTCTGGGTCAATCAAAACTTCTTTTAAGTTTGTTTTTTTTTCTGGGAAAACTGGAAGCACCCAGGCCTGGAAGAGGTCGTAAGAGGCCAGGAGACTTGCTATAATCCTACTTTCTTTCTATCCTAATTTAAATCCTAATTTGCTTCATATAAAAAAAATCCTAATTTACTTCAAAGAGTTACTGAGGGCTATCTGATGTTTACTTGCTCTTTACACGTCAATACCGCATACTTCTTCTAGGAAGAGGAGGAGGAAGCACCCCTAATAGCGATAAGTTAACTGCATCAACATACTGAAAACTGTTACCACAGCAATAGGAACAACCTAAGAACTGGTACAGAAAAGAATATACAGCCTGATCTTCCCAGAGAACGACTTGGACCTAAACACAGGAAAAACTTCTCTACTGCTTAAGTCAGTCGTTCAAAATCTTTTTTTACTTGTGTACTACATCC